>VZTT01032945.1:2107-25177 GCA_013400855.1 Buphagus erythrorhynchus | reverse complement strand
CGAGGTCGGTGCCGCAGCCGGGCAGAGCCGGCCTCCGCCCANCCGCAGCCGGGCAGAGCCGGCCTCCGCCCACCCGGGCTCGGGCTGCAGACCGAGGTCGGTGCCACAGCCGGGCAGAGCCGCCCTCCGCTCGCCCCGGCTCGGGCTGCAGACCGAGGTCGGTGCCACAGCCGGGCAGGGCTGCCCGGGATAAGGGCCCCGCGGAGGGATGCCGGCCACCAGCCAGCCGGCTCCTGCCCTCTGCCGCCCTTCGCAAGCCTGCCGAGGGTCTCCGAGCCTGCAAAGCTCTCACCGAGAGCCCCTCGGCTCCTTGCCGGGGCATCGCTTCCGTCCCGAGTCTCACAGAATGGTCAATATTAGAAGGGGACCGCTGGATGTCACCCGGCCCAGCATCCCTGCTCCAGCAGAGTCATCTAGAGCACATCATTTAGGCTTGATCGGTATAGACTTATTTTGAATATTCCCAGCGAAAGAGGACTCCACAGCCTCTCTGGGATACCTGTTAGAGTGCTTGGTCACCTGCAAAACAAAGAAGTTCTTCCATATGTTCAGGTGGAACTTTCCGTGTTCCAGTTTCTGTTTACTGCCCCTTGCCCTATTGCCTGGCATCACTGAGAAGAGATGCTCTGTCCTTTGGGACCAGATACTCCCAGGCATTAATGAGATGCCTCTCAGGCTAAACAGGACCAGCTCCCTCAGCCTTCCCTCTTAGTGAGGTGCTCTAGTACCCTCATCATCCTCATAGCCTTACACTGGACCTGCTCTAGAAGTTCCATGTCTCTCTTACACTGAGAAGTCCAGAACGGAACACAGAGTCTCACCATTACTAAAACTAGATTAATTTAAATCTAGAAAACTCAGCTGCTGAGCAGAGATGAAGGGAGGAGTTCTTTGAAGAATCCTTGTCCAGGGAAACATTCAGATTTGGGAAAGCTATTGGCAAGGTCCTGCCACATTTGGGAAATTGCATCACTGCACTTGGAGAATTTCAAATAAGACGCTGGTGAAGATACGCTGGTGAATTTCAACTAAGAAATGTTATTAAATAAAGGCTTTTGTGTTCCACTTCTAAATGACATGACAACTGAAGCCAGCTAAATTCAAAATTGTTTTTAGAGAAGCTAAGGAACATGTTTTGCTCATTTGGTTTTCACCTCTTCCCCACAATTTTTGTGGTTTTGTTTGGTTTTTTTTTCCCAGAAATAAGACTGTTTCTTGTTTTCATTTAGTTGAGAGGGTGGTGGTTGGTTTTGTTGATGTGGGTTTTTTTCACCCCTGTCTGAAGAAATTAGGTAAACAAGGTTTTCTGCACAACCTTAAAAATAGCAGTTCTTCAGGTCCCCCACTGGTACATATTATAATCTATATAATTTGCTTGCAGTAATGCCTCTATGTTTTATGATCTATAAAATCCTAGTTGTTCTTCCATCCACTCAAATGCCAGCATCCCAAAGAAGACTCCCAGATATTTAAACTAGTTACTCAGCTGAATTTTTTCTCAAGTAGCAAGTTCAAGACTTGGCCTAATTTAAGCTTCCCTTGTCCACCTCCCACTCAGTATTCAGATTATGTTTATGTTACATTCATTGCTCATGATGCTCTGAAAGAACCTCAGAAGAAAATGCATTATTGGGTATTATTGGCTCCTGCCCGCTGGAGCCCTGTATGTTCAGGCTGCCCAGGGAAGTTGCTTTGTCACCATCCCTGAAGGCATTTAAGACATGTGGAGCTGTGGCACATAGGGACATGGCTGAGTGGTGGACTTGACAGTGCTGGGTTAATAGTCTGACTCAATGATCTTAGAGATCTTTTCAAACCTAAATGGTTCTATGATTCTACAGCTCAGTGTAAAGCCTGCATTGTGCACATACACATCTGTTCTCTGTTTCAAAAAGTTAAGAAGGGCTTTGGCTTCTGCTGCCTTGAAGAATATGAATTTACAGATTTTTGGAAGAGACAGAACAGCAAACTGAAATTACTTCACTGTTCCAGCCTCAGGCTTCACAATTTTATGCAGTATTTCCTTCACCAAAGGTAACAGGTTTTCTTCTTGCTCATCTCAATGAGAGTGAGAACATCTTACTACATCTCAGTTTTTTGTTTAAACCAGTAATAAGCTGCTATTTTCAGAAGAAAACTATATTTGCATATACAGTTTTAGACATAGGGACATCCTGCCTGGAAAACAAACTCCTGGTGTGGAATTGAGAGCACATAAGTAGCAAAGGATGCTACTTATAAGGATGCAAAAAATGATGAATACAAAAAAAATCACTAGGACTTGATTTCAGAGCTATGAAATGCTCACACATCGTACTCAGCATCACTGGCATCTAGGCAGTGTTAAATACCTCCAAAACACAGACACTTATACTTTTCAAAGCCTCATTATCAGTTATTCACACACAGTAACAGTGAAGTGTCAATCACAACTCAGATCCATTGCTCTACACTCCACAGGCCTGGCAAGAAAGAGCCTCAGAACTCCCCTGCATAGAAAGTTGGTCTAAAAAGGGTGTGAGAGAAGAGCAGGGCAAGGAACCAACCATGCAGAGAAAAGAATCACAGGGTGTTGAGCAGGAATTTGTTTCCTTCTCTTTCCCTCCTCTCCCTATTTCTTCCTTTGGATGGGATGCTATGCTTTATGTAAGTTAATGAGCATCTTCAAAGGGAGAAAAAACACACCTAAGCTATAAACAAAGAGATTAAATAGAAAATGAACAAAAAAAGGAATAAGAAATGGTCTCCTGGAAAAATATTCTCCATCAAACCGACTGAGAAACATGGGCTCTCATTCTAGTTACAGCTAACCACTGTGTGCTTAAGTAAAAAAGCAATCAGCATATTCTGACAGTTTTGCAGAAGAAAAGAAATCTGGACTAAAATACACACGTAAAACAGAAAAGACTCCCATCAACAGAAGGGAGAGGAGCAACAAAAAAAATATAGTTTACAATTTTGCCTTTGTAATTTTGGGGTGAATACATTATGATAAAAATATAATGCAATTTAGAGAAGAAATACTGTTCTCCCTTTATGAAAAAATATTTTCTATCTATGGAAAATACTAGATGCATCTGAAAACTAGTCTATTCCAAACAGCCAATATACATCCATGTCTCCATGTGCTTAGGTCATCTGTCCAAATGTTGTCACTGACAGGAAGAGTAACGTTAAACACAACTAAATATCATTGATTAACACCAGCCATAATGGACTAGAAAATATATCTACTTTAAAAAAACTATTATCCATAAGCACATAATTAAAAACAAACAAATTAAACACGCTACCAGAAACACCTTGTAACACTAGCTGGAAATGACAACTTGTTTTCCCAAGAAAACCATTAACCCTGAAAAGAATGCAATGCATGCTGTACAAAACCAGGTGACACCCAGCTTTACTGAAACATTTCCTCAAAATGACAGTCAGATACAAAGGAGCTGTACTGTATTTTACCAGTGTTATAGCTCCTTACCACATTTTGATTTCTCCAACAGACCAGAAGAAAAACAGCAAGACACCTCTCTTCACTTAGAAACCATGTGGGAAGTCAGGGCTAGTATTTGACCCACTACCTTAATTACAGCTAATCACCTTCATCTTTCATGCTGGCCTGTAATTCACAGGGAGGACCTATAAAAGACTGTGCTGCACTTCAGTTTTTGTTGCTTTGAAACTTTTGCTTATGCGACCTGAGATTCAGCCAGAAAGGACTTGACAGAGTCACTTAAAGATAAGAAAATCGTGCTTGCTCATTTATTTGTTGGCAATCAGACTAAAAATGGGAAATTGCTACTGTAGGATTTGGGAGCCGTTCCCTCCCACATATCCACAGCAGTACTATATATANACTGTTAATAATCATTGTGAGTAGCTGTAGTCATGGCACGGTACTTGGAATTAAGAGGCTGGATTTTGATGGGTGTAAATGGAGAGGATTTGTAAAGGAAGCAGCCAACTAAATGTTGTAATTCTCCAAACTGAAACAATATTATTTATTCTGCTGTAACATTGGCAACTGCAGAGAGTCTTGATGCAGTGAAGGGAGAAGGTCTGGGTAGAGGTGAATGTTGGAAGAATGAAAAATCAGATAAAAAAATATGTCCCAACACTTGAACTTTCTGAGAAAGACTGAGCTATGTCATCCAAAAGCCCTAATGCTGTAACCAAGAAAAAACATTATTTGTTGTTTCCCAGAAACTGGGGAGCAGGAACATATCTGCTTCTTTTTAACTAAAAAGTAACATCAAAGATAGCTATTTATTTATTTATAAGAATTTCTAAACAGAACAACTTGCAAGAATTCATTCATTGATGCTGAAATAGTTTTTCAAGTTCTCTGTAGTACACATATTCTCAAAGAATAAAAACAAGGAAAAGCATTTTAGTCTCGTCTGTGAAATTTGCAGGTCTGTTTTAGGAGACACTTAAATGATACATGTGAAGAATTTGGCAGAACTACTATAATTCTTCTTGCCTTAAAAAAAGCCAAGCCAATGTTATTCATTGCTTTTAATAAAATAGAGATTTTTATTCTTTCTTCCTTTGAAGTAATAGTGTGAGTTAAGTAATAAGATCATATTGAGCAAAGAAGGCAGTCATTCTGCTGAAAACTTTGTATGCCTCGAACAAGAAAATTTCATACATTATGAAAATGGTGACTTAAACCAGTAAAGATCTATAGAGATAGTTCAGGGGACTGGATGTTTTTATACAAGTATTTCAGAAAGACAGGGAGGAAAGAAAGGGAAAGGGAGGAGGAATTGCCTTATGCAATCAAATTATTAATTCTAGAGCCTTCCGTCCTGTATCAGGAGAAAGACAGAACAATGAGTTTTCAGCTATCAGCTCAGGAGTATTAAGTGGGCAACAGAGGCAAAAGGTAAAAAAATGCCCCTTAAATTCTTGGAAAGTACCAAGAACAGAATTTTCTTTCAAGAGTCAAAGGAAGTAATCATAGACGGGCTTTTCTACATTTCATCCTGAGAAATGGAATGAAATCAAGGAAGGAGATTTGCATAAAAGAGACAGTGATATTTTGTGGTTCATTATTATTTAGAGAAAAAGAGAAGAATGATAACAGAATAAATGAAAGCTTGAATATAGGATTACTTTTACTCAATAGGATCATTGTTACTTATGGAAAGGCAGTCTAAGAGCAAAAGGGATAAAAAGAGTTGGTAATTAATAGAAACTTGTTATGAACTTGCAACACAAATAAGAGAACATTTCATTCAGAAGCATGGGATTCTTGTGTAGAGATAATCTATCAATAAGTAGAACCTCGGAAGAACTATACAGACAGCTTTTCTGCAAAGTAGCATCTGGGAGATGTACTGGAGGGAAAACTGAATAGAAGCCAATGCTGTCAAATTGGGATGAAAAAAAGCAAAATTCACAAAAGCACAGAAGAGTCACATATGAAACATATGGAGTAGTCTTTTCTCTGTGTAGCACTGCGTCAAGTCCTGAGCAGGAGTTCTAATTTGGGTTGTTTCAAGACAGATGTGGGTGATAGGAATTAAGAAAGAAAGTAAAACTGAAGGCATATAAAAGGTATGACCCTTGAGGAAAGACAGATGGAATTGAGTTTGATATAGTGGAAAATATGCAATAGACTCTAGAAAAATCTGAGAGACTGTTGAGAACCAGTATAATCCAGTGTCTTCCGTATCTACTATGGTACTGAATTACAATAAGAAAGAAAAAAAACCAGAATGCATTGGACCAAATAACTGATGAAACTCTTGATGTCTGGACTTTTGATGTATTTCCTTTTTTTTTTTTCTTTTAAAGTGAAGCAATTTTTTCTACAAGGAAAAGATTGGTATAGATGATTTTTGCCTTGAAGATTGGGAAAACATGAAGTTATCTTCTGAGATCTTCGTGAGCTTAATTTTCCCTGTTGTGATGATAAATATAGTGAAGGGTAAAACAAAACAAAAGTGGTTTAATCACAATTTGTGTTGTGATTAAAGAATGAGTTTAGCAATAAACTGAGTCTGTGGAACAGCTGGCAACAGTTTTGGTGAAGGTTTCCACTGGTGAAAGATGGGAAAGTGGACAAACGGCAGTGACTTCACAACCCAGTCTGTACCCTGGGGGGGGTCATTGACATGGCCCATTGAAATTAATATAAATTTTCAAGCTTCTTTCTGGAGTGCATCAGTTGTTTCACTTTCAGATGAAAGTGGGGTTTGGTTTTGGGAATAGCTTATTTCTGAGTTTCCTTCCAAGAACTTATTTCTATAGAACACTTTTGGTCCTTTGCATCTTGCTCCATCCTGGAACATTGTCCTTGTGGCTTTGTTTCTGCACTGACACGATACATTCTAGAGAATGCAATGCATATCCTTCGCTTTGGCCTACAAAAATGTTTCTCTATGTTTTTCCTTTCCATATAACATCACTGCCAAGATGCCAAGGAAACTCAGGCTAAGTGGTATTCCATAGAAATGAGGCTGTTCAGAGGGATTATTTCTGAGCAAAATGGATAAAAGCTGTTAAAACCATGAAGTCCATGAACCTCTTCTGCAGGTAGTGGATATATTTTCAGCAGTGTAGACATAACTCCTGATACAATTTTTTCAGTGGTACAGTTTCATAGTGTTTCATGAATATAAACCTGGGATGAACAAAGCTATGTGAAATAAAACCTTTCTATGTCTGAAAGGTCTTATTCAAGCAGTCTATCCCATCTTACCTATCACAAAGTTATGTGATAGCAAATTATCAACAGTTCACAGTACAAAAATCTGGAGAAAATATCAGATGTCTTTACTACAAGGATGGCACCAGCCAAGCTCCTGTTGTTGAACTGAACAATACTTTGAACGTGCTGCATAGTGCTGGACAGGATGTGAGCAGCACAGAGAAAGTTCACTTTTTAGTCTCAAACTCTCAAAGGGAATTACCAAGTGACAATTACTTTCTTTTAAATATTTGTATTTCTCAACATAATGCCAAATCTTGAGGGCAAGGACCTCTCCTTTTACTTTACCGTCTCACCCTCCAATAATAGAACATTTTGTACGTATATATAATTTAAATAACACGACTGAATCAAATGGCTGTTATTCATACACGTAGCATGTGTTTACTACTGGAAGATGTTCTGATTAAATGTTTATATGCTCCCAAGGGTCAGTGAATGTGGTAATTTTCATCTAAAGGAACCAGTGTAAACATCTCTTCTCTCTGAGCATGTTCTCCGTGACTAATGAGCACATCACTGAATCTTTCCCTTGTCAGGACAGGCCATAATAAAAATTAAGGTTTTAAAAAAATTCTTAAAGATGTGTGTGGAGTGACCTTCCACTGATACTATTTAATCTAGGAAAAAAGAGGCAGAGGCAGAAAAAAAAGTGATGAAGACACACATAAAACATTTAACCCTATCTAAAATAAAACTCTTAAGACAAACTGTGGGTTTGTATTTAAATAATGTATATGGACAAGTCCTGACAGATGGAGAGAGTGGCTATCTCCAGATTGAGCTGGTGTTGATGTTTGGGAGCGTAGCTTTTCCTAAATCATAGCTTTTCTTATCTGCTCCCCCACCCAGCTCTGCACCCTAGCTGTCCTCTGTTTTGAGAGACACAGCATCTGCCTGTGCTGCTGGTATCACCACTTCCCTCATTTCAAACCCACATTTTTCCTCTGTTTAAAAGTTCCTGTTTCTTTTGGCATGTGTCAGGTGTTGAAAATCTTAGCTATCCCCTAGCATTACATCTCATAGTCACCTCCAAGGTATATGGTCCCTGAGGACATGAATGGGAAAAGTATCCTAGGATTAATAAGAAATTGTCTCAGAACAGAGGAGATGGGGAAAATTTCTGAAGGCAGCTGCCTTGTACTACTTGCATGCAAATTGATCCCCAGAATAAATTATCCCAATTATAGACTTGCCTTAAATCTCTCAGATTAGAGTTGTTGCTTCTGTTCATGAGGTAGTGCTATGTGGTCACAATATTGTTTTGCCTTGGGGTAGTTAGGTTTTTTCCATGACAGACCATTCACATGTACTTGGCTGCATTCCCTTCTGAGGAAAAATATTTTGGTGTTCCACAAAAAAAGCAGTAGGATTCCTGCCAGCTAGTGGTTCCTGCATTTCAGACTGCAGTGTGTCTCCTGGCTGGTCTTGATGCTGGCTGTGATGGCACTGAGTTCTGGTTCAGAGGTAACAAGACTGACAGGGCTGAGGGGAGGAACAAAATATCACACCTGTCTGTCACAAAGGTGGGTAAATTGTGCTGAGAGGCAGAGTGAGAACTCCTTGTCCCAAAGCTGCCTTAGTCAAACTCCAGTGCTGAAAAGGAAGATGCTGGCATCTTCTAAATTTCCTTTCCTTTTGAGTAGGTAGTCTCTCAGGTGTCACTACAAACCCCCTTTCCTACTTCTTCCCCCTTCCACTTTGAGAAATGACAATATTAACTGACCTTGGTTATCTGTATACTCTGAGGACTGGGATATAAAACTACATCTGTTTCCCATAAGTTCCTGATCCAGTCTTTCAGCTGACAGGTGAACAGGGTTTAGGAGCATGTTTTGTCCAGTGTAATCTTTAAAAATTTACACTTCCAAGAATGAAGGAAGCCCTTTACATGGGCTGGGGAGTTCTCAGGTGACTAAAGGGGCTAGTGAGATAGAGATCCTGTTTTTTGTTGTGGTGTAAACTCTAAATCAGGACTCTGTACTGTTTTCATGCAGGGCTGAACTTTTAGCTCTAAATGTGTTTGCAATATTAAACTAGTTATGTAAGTGTACATTTTTGTATGCATCACTGCACAGCCATGCCTGGGCTCTCACCAAACGTTCCTTCTGTTGTATTACTTTCTAGATAGACTACAAGAACTCTAAAGAACTTCTGGTTGGACTGAATTTAACATGGCTAACAAAAAGGTCTGATGAAAGATATTTCCTTTTAAGTAGAATCTGATTCTTCCAAGGTATGCACAAGAACATGCCTGAATAGCTCTTAAAGATTTGGGAAATGGTTAGCCTTTTCAAATTAGCAATGGCAGCCCAAAAAAGATTAGGTCACCAGAGACTAGGTTTTGAAATATATCAATCTTCCTTTATGTGCCTATGATTATAATAGAAAGGATAGGAACACTGAAAAATAATGGTAACTGCTTTTAATTCCTCTTTATTCTTTTCAAAAGGATATCAAATTATCTCTGCAATACTACCAAAAGCTATTTGAAGATCCTGAATGGTCTCACCATTGCCTAATGAATGTCTTAGCAGAGTAATAAATTCAGGTAGTACATCACTTAATTAACTGGCTCATATAATAACTACATTCAGAGAAGTAATACTTCATTTTAAGGGATCTTTAGTTGCATGGCATAATGATAGTAAAATAGACATTCTAAAAAGTAACTATTTGGGATCAATGTCACGAAAACTAAACTCAAAGTACAATGAGAAATTCGGTTTTAATATGGTTGTTACTCAAATATTACTTTGATTTATTAAGGGATACAAATTTGCTTAGGTACAAAAAAAAAAAAAAAGACTTTTTCCTCTTGTTCCTCCTTATAACAATCTGTGTCATTCACTATCTCCCAGTTGTACTATTCTGATGAACTGATACTTATGGAAATAATTAGAAGATCCCAGCAGTACCCACTACCCATTACCAAATATCGTGGAAGTCAGTATGTACTGTGTTATCCTTTTTAATGTCATTCAGAAAAGCTTTTCATGAATTACAAGTAAATTCTTACCACATGTCCAAGAAAGCAGAAAAACTGTAAAAGCATTGGATATTTTTTTCTGTTTATATTGGATGCTGTCCTATTACCAGTAAGAAGACACAATCTGAACATTCATCACTTTTACACTTCCAAGGCATTTGTACTGCAATGCCATGGAATACAACATTCTGCAATGTTGCCTTAGCTATACACTTGATAAAAATGAATAAGCTCAGAATCCAGCTATTGCTCCTGAGAACTTGGAGATTTATGTATTTTTTAATCAAGAAAACTATTATTGTGTCTTTTCCAGCCAAATACCGTAGAATAATGTATCATAGCCTTAACCAGAATCCAACAGGGAATAGTCCCTCTCTTGCCAGAAGCACATAAAAGTTCATCCATGGAACAAGACTAAGCCAAAAATTACTGAAGTGCTAAAAGCAATCAAGAATGAGGGCAAGAAGCTCTTATCCACCAGCAGCTCAGCATTTTGTGGGATGCACAACATTTAAATTGCTGCTCTGCAGGATGTGGGTCACGAGTGTGGCTCTGGGAGCAGGACATCTCTACAAGGAGACATCTAAAATTACATGTCTGAAGGTGGGAACAGCGTCCCATGCTGAATGTAGGCAACCATCACTGTGTTTTTGCAAATGTTAATGCATTTTTCCCCAGGGGAAAGCCTGGAAAGATGATAGTTCAGGATGCTCAAAACTTTCAGTAAGCATGTTTTTTTTGTTGTTTAAATAAAGTCCATAATTCAATCTGCTCTATCATTCCCTTGAAATGTTACTCTGAAGGAATCACAGTAGTCTTAGTTGTCATCCTCTTGGAGAGCAAAAAATTGAGTTTAGGTTAAGTGTGTCCCTTGCTGTCTGAGACTCAGTACATAAGGCTCACTCTTTCAGTAAAAAAGAACATCTGACTTGGTTAAATCTCCAATTATAAAAAGCTGTGCTTATGGGTGTTTCCTTCTGATGATTTTCAGTTTATGTGCCAACATGTGTTTTGAAAATAATATGAGTTTAAAATAGCCAACAACATTGAAAACTACTTGTGGCATTGATAAATATTATGGACTTGCATTTAGTGATTTGGGTATTTACATGCAGAAGAATCATGTGGCTTGTTGTGAGAATGGTCATAGACATGAAAAGAGATTAGCTAAATCCATAGCTTAAAAAAATATATATTAAATTGCCTGCTTTCATGGCCTCTTTTATAAAAAGCCAGAAATGTTGCTATTTTGAATAAAACTTGCTCTCTTCAATAAAATGTCCTCATTGAAAAAGAAAGACTGCACTTACTGTCAAGACTTATCCTGCCTATTAAGGTAGATTTTATACAAGAAATAAAATAATGAAATTTATCTACACCAATATAGCATAATATTTCCACTGTAACTGCCAAGAAAGAATTACTAGTTGAGTAGAGAGTCAGGGAGAGTGGTATATCTTGCTTTTCTCTGCTTTATTTCTAAGTGTCACAGGGACAGTATAAAGCATTTTGTAACTTTAAAATTCCATTCAGATGAATTGTAGGAGTGAGAATCCATAGATCTATCATAGATAGATTTAGAATCATTCTAAAATGATGCTGTCATGACAAACTCAATATTCATATGATGCTGAATAGTGTTCAGGTTATTTCCTGATGGTTGTCACTTTTTGAAGAAGGAATTTCTTCCTATGAATTTCAGTTAGAAGAACACCTTGCACTAAATTCAGGGAAATTTTCAAAATGTATTTAAAATTATTTTGTGGACAAATTTATTTTTTATATAGGTAGAAAGGGCAATATTAAAAAAAAATATTCTCCAAGTAGCTAGATTATTTTCATGGTCTTCAAATTACCCCATCCCAAAAGCTTTCCTAAAAATATTGCAAAACAAAGGTTCAAAGTAGCTTCCTTAAGATAGTATTTTAAACTTTGGGTACTGAGGATACATGAACATGTAAATTAAGAAGTGTTATTTTATTACCAATCATCTGCTTTTATGTGCATATCCTGAATTAAATTACAGTTCTTTCACCATGAAACCAGAAGGTTCACAAGAGAGGCAAATCAGACATTGAAGTGGTTGATTGAGCCTTGATTCAAGAATACTAATGTGGGGAATTAAACTGGAACGCTACACAAAGCTTTCCTTATGTTATATCCCTTAATCCTGTGGTGGTATAACTCCCCATGTCTTCTAACAATAAGAACTTTGCTCTAAATATTTAGGAAAATAATTGTTAGATATGAGGTACTCCAGAAAGTGGTGATTTGTTTGCTTTTTCAGTTCTTTAACCTCTGACTTGTGTGATCTTGGGCAGATAATTTTCTCCTATTTACTTAAAAAGAAGGGAGAAATTTTACTGAAGTTTTAAATTATTTATCTATTTATGAAAAGGAAGTTACAAAATGCACCTTTCCTGATCCACAGAAGTGCTCTGAGAATACAAAGAAAGGGTAAAACACCCAGATTCTACAGACAGAAAAGTCAAATCTGTACATAGTACTAAACATCAGTCAGCAGATGAAAAACAAAATCCAATAAAATTTTATTTTCTTCTGAGAAGATGAACTGTGTGGGCTAGAGCTCAGAAATACAAGTTTCAATTGGGAATGACATTTGCCCACAGAAGAGGAGCTAGAATTTCTGTGGTGTTAGCAGATATGTTAAAGCCAAGGTTTCAATTTTGCAGAAGAACATATTAATATGAGTCACACCTCTTCAGATTTTGCTGAATGTTATGGTATATGAAAAAAACCTGTTGACTTTTCTTGAGGAAGAAAAGAACTGAACTAGGCTGGTCAGGAAATCTTGGCAAATCTGGAAGGTCACAGCAGGACATACCTCTTTTTAAAGCTGGGATATTTTGTAAAGCACTGTGTGGGCTGTAAACTGCAGAGGAGCTACTACTGCATTTTATGAAAACGTCACCTTCTATCTTTCATTTACTCTCCCACATGATGTATTTAAAAGAGAGGAAAAATTTCTCAGTAGCTGAAGCTGTTTCTTAGCTTGGTAACAACCCAAACAGTAAGGACACACGAGTGGGAGGGTTGTGAGAAAAAGCTGAAGTGGGTGAATTATCAGTATGCAGGGTCATGCACAAGTGCAAGCCTGCTCAGCCAGCATTTGCAGGCTGGGCTCTTGCTGAAGCACGTGATAAAAAAGTGAAGGGCAATCCAGTTAATAACTTGAAGTGCTGTGCTGAGGCCATTCCTGTTTACCTCCCACTATAAAAGACGTGCCCTCTGTTGCATGCTCCATAGTAATAAACAACCCTATAGAAAGGCACTGTGGCAAACAGGATACCTCCTGCTCTAATTCCCAGGGCTATTCTTTCTCCCCTCTGTCCTCGACCTTAAATAACTCCTTCTTTCCTCCACCGCTGGCCTCACCAGCCCTCCTGGGCACTCCTGGCCAGGCTCAGCTGTTTCTCTGCCATGTGCCTCCCAAAGGTCACCAAGGACAGGTGCCCTGCTGCTGCTCTGCCTGCTGCCAGTGAGTAAAGGCGCTAAAGTCCCGGTCCTGGCTCTGTAAGAACTTGCAGAACAAAATGAAGAATCTCTGGGCATCAAAGGAAAATCCAGATGTTTCCCTCCCATCTCTGGTCATGATTAGAATTCACCCATTAGCACCTCACAGCAGGAACAATTTTATTCTTGGAGCAGTTACGACTTAACACTCCTAAATTAGTAATATCTTGAGTTTGATAGTGACTGGCATCTGAGACTTAGGACCTTTTGCAATGATATTACAGTATTGACTGGATTTAAACTTTCTAGTGAAACAGGAAGACCTTTTATCTCCCTTATTTTTTATTATAAGAAAACAAAAAAGGGAAACATATTTGAGTAAATGATTAGTTAAATTAATCATAGTAAGGTAAAACTTAGCCAAGGCAGGCTGACTGCTAGCACTGAGCTCCAGCTTCAAAACCAGACATGGAAATCTCAAACATTGTGGAAAAACCTTAACTTCTAAGAGACAAACAAAATGTTGGGACATGATGTCCCTCCCACCACAAGGCCCTTGTGAGTGTGAGATAAGATCCGTGATCAGTTCAACCAGCTTTTAGTTTGAACTTTGCTACTAAATCTGTCTCTGTGTAATGTGAAGGTTATCAGAATTAAATTACTCTTAAAACTTTTGGTAACAAGTGACTAGCAAATAGACCAGGATTTATGCAGTGGGAAGCAGATAACTGAACATAACCACAACCAGAGAGAGATAAAGTGCACTCATTCACCAAAGAGTCCATAAATAGACAGGAAGCACTACTGACTTGTTGGATGGGTCAGAAAACGCTGAAATAAAAAAAAAAAAAACAGTTCCTGTTACTTCTTCTCACTTACTATTTGTAATTATTCAAGAGCTGTAGTACCCTCACACCTTCAGTTGGTTACTATTCTCTCCGCCACAGACTGATTTTGTATTCAGGGAGCAGGAAATTCCCTTGAGCCAGAGGGGAAAATTTAAGTCAAGTTTCTTAACTGCCTTATCTGTTTTACATCTCCTTTACAAAATGCACTATCAGTGCTTATCAGAGGGTGGCTTGTGTTTAATATTTTCAAAGAGATAAAAGGTTATGAACCAGGAACCTGGCCCTGATGTTCATGCAAGGTGACAGAAAGAGAGTGAGGTTCATTTCAGCTCACCTTCCAGTACAGAAAAGCCACCTCTCCCTGTGCACATCACCATGATGAGTAGAACACACCTCTTTCTCCTGTTAACTTGTTAATTCAAACAAACATCACTGCAGAAGGCAATCTGCTCAGCTGCTGTGCTGTGCAGAAGGTAAGAGTTGCCCTGATGCAAAAGATCAATATTTAGAAACCAATCATTGCTGGGTACAGCTCAATAGATCTTTTATTGTATTAGGTTAATGTATTCAAGCAGGGAGGGAGCTCCAAGAATAATCTCCACATTGTGCTGGAATTTTTTGTATGGTAAGTCAGCCCAGGAAAAGTCCAGTTACTGCTTTGTGTAACATGTCATGTAGGAATGCAAAAGTATGAGAAATTTACAGGTGTGGGTTTTTCTATTGTCTCAGTTGTTTTCTTTCCAAGAATTTTTAGATACTTTTCCAGATTTGTGCCCATCAGACTTCAAAGTTTTAGCTGTCATAGACAAAGTCTTGTCCAGCAACAGGAAAAGGGACATGCTTCAGGAGCTGGGGAGATCAACATTTCAGTTTTAACTTTTTGAAATTGGTATTACTTGTAAAAAATAAAACAAAAACTCTAAAGCTACCAGTAAATAAGGATGGGGTTTTTTTCTTACCAAAATAATGCTTTTTTTCCAGGAAGGTCATTCATGATATTGGAAAGTTGCCACCCACCTCATACCAAAAGAAAAAATAAAATTCTGTACAATATGGAATATTTCCAGCTTTAGTGATAGTGTGTGAGTGTTTATTTGGGCAGAAATGTCATGAAGATTGTATATTAATTTCTGATAAAAAAGACCTGCCACAGAATTTAAGTTTTTGTTGTATAATTTACTATCTGTGAGGAAAAGAATTATTGTTTACTTCTTTATGATCAAGTCTTACTGATTTTCTGACATGTCTGTGTTTAAGAAATCAAAGTCTCAAACACATAATAAAAATTTATTTTCTATCACTTCCTCCAGCACCTGGGAAGACCATGCCCAGGAAAACAGGACTTGTTTCATGTTTACCTAGAAGAGATCCACAAATCTGTTTCCCATGCTTCAAAAATAATAATAAAAAAAAGAGTTCCCACTTGTCCTTCTGACCCATCTTCTCTGAACAAAATTTCAGTCAAATTTGACATCTGCTTTATAACGCTTGAAACATTTTTCCTATCAGAGTGGCACTTCATCTGGAATTTTCCAAAACACATGCACATTTTTAAAATTCTTATCTCAAATTATGCCCATGGCTTATTTCCTTGATATTTCCAGTGTCTGGTCTAGCAAGATCCTACATCTGAGGCAGTAAGGTTTACTTTAGTTTCAAAACAACTTCAAAATGACAGGACTTCTCGACACAGGATTTCTGAAATGCATGCAACTTTCTGAAAAAAATTTAATATCAACAAGGGTAAGTTTATTATTTTCAGCTGATAGAATTTAGATGTTTTCAAAGAAATCTATGAGCCACTGGTATATCCTTTATTCAATATCATTACATATATATATGTATATAATTTAAATTATTCTATTACATGTATTTCTTCTTCAGAGGCATACAAGAACCAGTCCTTTAATATTTGCTTTTTAGAGAACATTTAATGATGAAAGGCATAAAGAAGAGGAAGACAGCTGAAGGCTGTGAGGGAGTTTTCATAGGTCTCACAGAAAAATGTTTGTTAGAACCAGATTTTATTGTGGGGTGACAGGAACTTTGAATACAGCAAATACTTTGGCAAGGGGAAAGCAGAAAAAAATTCAATGACATCTTTCTAAAATTAATGACTTTTATTGATTAGACCATTGGTATCTTATGTTAGGGAGATGTATTCATTCCAGTGTACCTGCCATTCCTTAATGCATTTGCTTACTGCATGGAGAAATGCAAGTAAAACTGAAGTAAGTTGGCAGAAATATTATGAAGCAAACACTGGCCAAGTGCAGGGGATCAGTATGAATCTTTGCCCAAAGGAAAAAAGTTTCATGTGAAGTGAAAATTTTCTCCAGGATCTGTTTTGCTATGTGGAGGAGGCTGTTCCCCAGAACTGTCATCCTGCCCTAAACAGAGCAGCTTTGCAAATTGACTTAACACAAGGCTGACTTTACATCACAGGAAGTTTGGGTGAATGTTTTGCTGCTGGTCAGAAACCTTCTTACTCTTCAAGATCCTTTTCCAGGTGAGTCTTATACTCCAAAGCAAAATTCTTACAGATAACTGTGACTTTAGCTGTAACTTGTAGGAGTAGTTATTGGATGCACTGTGACAGATCTAAACATGAGTGATACTTAGAAATTCAATCACCTCCTGATCCAGTTTACTGCATTAATGGAGGTGGCCCTAATATGCAAATGAAACATATGGCCCAGCTTTTTAGGTAAGCTTGAAACTAACATAGTTGACTTCAAGAAGAGCAGGACTGTATGCCTTTTTCTTTCCCACATACGTAGTTTACTTAATTTTTGTCCATAAGCTGTTATCAGTAATCAGCATTAGTGTATTTATCTGTTTCAATATATCAACCAAAAGTAATAAAATATTCATTTACCCTCAGGGAAACAAGGCAGAACCAAGCATTCATATAAAGCATTAAGCCATTATTTGCTTCATTTACTGTGTGCAGTTTCTGTCTTGTGGAACATTTGTTCCTCAGTATTTCACGCTCTACTCGGTGGGTTAATCACATGAGACTTCAATGACACTGCAAAAAAATCATAAGGCTCTCTAACTTTGTAATTATTATATGTTTAATACCTGAAAGAACATTAAAAATGTGGAAAACAGATTCCATGGTGTAAGTCACATGATGGGAAGATGGCCAATTTAGAGAACTTGCAGATACACTGCAGATTTTCTGGAAACTAATTAAAAACATTAATATCCAAGGAATGGGAAAAAACCCAACCACAAACAAATCAAAACCAGTAGCCAAGAAATTTTAAAGCAGATAGTGCTTTTCCTGAAAGTAAGCTATTTACTGCTGTTACCTTTACTGAAATAGTGATTTCCTTCTGATGCACCAATCAAATGTCAGATAATGGAACTTGATGACACAAAAGAATGTGTTTGGGTTTACCTCAACCTTAAGATCCAGTATTTTTGGAGGTTCGCTCAAGTTGGCTCTGTTTTTAGCAAAGTTTATTTTTGGTATCTGCTTATCTCAAATCTGAAGGATCCAGCTGGGACTGCAAGTAGAAAAGCCAAAACACTGTTGGAAGAATTTTGCTTTTAGTATTTCTAAATCACTGAGCAGAGTTAACTCTCTGAAGGAAGACTATTTTGGAGAACTGTATCCTCTGTTTTCGACCTGATGATGTTCATTTACAAGTGCTTTCCAGCTTTCACCCCAGCTCAGGTAAATTTCAGTAATAACATTATTTCAGAGAGATTTTTCCTTATGGCAACATTAATTGAAGTGGAACAGAAAAATATAGAATATTCTTAAGAAAAAGAAGAAGGTCACCCTTCATAATTTAAATGATCCACGATTTTAAAGTCCATTGAATAGTACCTTTCAGCCAAATACCAATGTCTCCTACAATGCTGGAGAAAATACTGTTGAACCTACTTGAATCTTCAGAGTGGCCCAGCTGACAGAAGTTTACATATTTGGGAATACTGTGCTCTATGTGATTAATTAATGAGGCTGGGGTTATTAATACAGTGGAAAACATTCCATTAGGTAATGAGCATACATGAAAATTTCATAAGTACTTTGTCATATTTGGATTGACATTTCTGTAAATGATTTTTTTTGCGCTGTTTTTAAAAAGGCAGACAACATATAATCCAGAAATCCTCTAGAAAGCAAGTACCAGGAAGAGGTGGCTATTACATCTGAAGGAAAGAGGAGTGGAGCACTGCTGGTCTGCAGAGAGAAGAGCTGCAGAGTGTCCAGGGTGATGGCTGGTGGTTGGTGTGGCAGCTCCGTTGGGGCTGCCTTTTCAAATTAGTAGTTTTGTCAGGTTTTGCATTTCCCATTGCAGGCAAAGAATGCTTGGGATGCTTCACTTCATCTTTGTGTAACTTGAACAGTTCCAAATACACGCTTAATAGATTTTTTGTTACACTTTTGAAAGTCCATTAAAATGACAAAGAAAATAAACCACCAAAGCAGATATCTGATGGCTCTCATACCTTGCTTAGCTTGAGATAATATTTACTCCATGCTATCTGATCTGATCAGCACTAAATGAGGAAAAAAAGTACAGCCTGCTTTTAATTAGGCATTACAGTATGAAACTATGTAAATAAAGAAGCTATCATTTGGTCAAAGTACTTTGTCTAATACCAACTCAAAGGCCCGCAGGGGAACCCGAGAAGTACAAGGAGAAAAAGAAGTTTTGCCATAATACAAGCCTTATCTTTCCATGTTGAGTTAAGAACTCCAGATGGGCAGATGAAGTATTAATTAAAGCCCAGAAGTAACTAGTTTTTCACATTGATTGAATTCTGGCATGTAAAAACTGATAAAGTAATTAACTGAAAAAGAGTACAGAGTATATGCAGAAATAATGTAGCTTTTTTTGGATAAGTAAAATGGAAAAAACAGTGGAAGCTCTAAGAGAGGAAAATTATCCAAATATTGGGGAAAGTATAGAAAACAAACACATTTTCAATCAGAATTTCTAGCGCTGTATGGATAAGCTCATTACAATAAATAAAAACCATGAACTGAAAATATGAATGGGATTACGAAATCAAATTAAATTTATCACTCTTTCTGATGACTTATACTTCTGTCTTGAATAAGTATCTGTGGCCTGTATCTGAAGCCTGGAATTTTGCCAAAGCCTTTCAGCTCCTCCAAACCATGGCAGGACTTGTTCTTTGATGAAGCTGATTAAAAAGCAAATTGCACAGCTGAGCAGCCAGAGGACCAAGCCTTGTGCTGTCTCTCTGAAGTCTGGACTCTTGCTGTGAATCACTGAGGTCTTGGAGCCTGATTATTGCTCTGGACTCTTCTCTGCTGAGCGAACTTAAAATATAAATGCAGATGTTGGAAGCAAATGTTAGCTTGTAGGACTGTGCCTTTCTGTACTGGCAGGGCACAGCTGGAGATACTGGTACTGGGCAGGAGCAATGAGGTATGGTTCACACGCTCCCCTTACTTGCAGGGATGGCTAGAGCAGCTCCCACAGCTGAGAGTGGATTTCCAAATTAAAAACAATCCTTCTCCTGCATGGAAAAATGCAGCTTCCTGCTGACCAAACCAGTCTATAGGCTTTTAGCAAATCTTACACCTACTTCCGATCAAAGATGTTCAAACGGAAAGGAGTTCCATCACTGGCATTTGGTCTACAATAGCTTATCAAAAACCTGTTTACTCATTCTGGAGAGCAAGGCTGGGAGTCAATTCATTGTTGAATAAGACACCTGGTGAATAAGAAGAACTCTTAATGAAAACAGATAGTTGTGTTTTGGGTTTTTTCCTCAAATCCCCATTGACTAATGGCTTCTGGGTGGTGGACATTTTAAAATGACGCCTTGTACTTGGGAACAGACACATTTTAAACATTTTCTTTGGTACCTTCAAGTGCATTTTGTACAGGCACAGTAGACTGTATTGTCTGGTATGAATGCCTGGATTTTCTTTTATGCTCATAAATTCAGTGACAGCAGGGAAGGAGAGCTTCTTGCAGAGCAGGTCTTGTAGTCCCGCTAAAAAGCATCCTACCTTCAACCATGGAAATATCTGCAATAAGAAGCAGAAATGATGTGAGAATAAGCTGCAAATCTGCTTGCTCTAAGCATTTAATCCATCCTGAGGCAGGCACATATCTACTCACTGCCAGCAAAGCCATGTCCCCACTTGTCTAAGCTGCCCTTAGACAAGTGCTTGTTCCTGGGCCTTGCCTCTCACAACTGCATTGCTGTCTTGCCCTAATTTCCTTATTTTATCTCCCATTTTAGGTGATTCATTTTAGAATCACTTTCTTTTCCTAACCTGTGTTAACATATTTAATTTATACAGCATCACCTATTGCACCTAACATGAAAAGTTTGCATGTTGGTCAGAGCATCTTTGTGCCCCTTTAACAGAAGTAAAGAAAATTTAGTAACACAATTCCATTGTTCCCAGCAGAGGAAAACTGGAAAGAGCAGCATTCAGTCTGATGCTGCTGGTTCCCAGATCCTGCCAACAAACACTCAGCAAAAACCTTCACTCTAGTTTTTAGAAAGAAATTAACACCACACATTAAAAGATAATAGAAAAGCAAATAAATAACCAATTAAGTCACCACAAGTTCGCAAGTCTTTGCTTTTATCTCAGAAAAATCTGGCAAGAGTTCTATGCCTATTTTATTTTACAAAAGGAATTTTGAATTAAAAACTCCCTCAGAACTTCCACAGTCAAAATTTACAGGGAGCAAAGTTTTGTTCAGCCTGTTTCTGCACATGAATTATTTGCTAGTGACACAACAGCAGGTCCAAGAGACCATAGACAAACTGAGCCCATAATGTTACTCTGCCCTCAAGCTTTGCTCTGCACTGGTGTTATGATGGTCAGGTCTAGCAAATTTATTGAGGCTGTTAGAATTTACAGCATCAGGGTGAAATATTTATCTGGGCAGAGGAGCTCCCAATGATTTGTAAGGGAATTGCAAGACAGTGCACTGCATAGCTGTGTGTGGTGGCGATGTCTGTCTTTCATTCAATGCTTTATCTTTATCAAAACATGTACTCCAAACTTTATGCATGCCTTTATTCAAAGCGTTTTTTTAAAATTCACTTGATTCTTGGTAAAAATTAATTCACTCAGGAATCCCTACTCTGAGGTGTGCTAAAACAGGTGTGATAAAATTAGTGTTAACTTTGCTGCTTTGTGCCCGGTTTCCCTTTCTATTCTGTAGATCCCATCAGAAAAACTTAATCTTTTTGTACTTCATCTTCACATTGTATAATTGTATGACACTCACTGTTTTGTGCTAATCCAAAGTAAAGCATGCTGATGTCTTTAACCATACCTAAACAAAAAGGCCTAGCTTTCAAATTGCTCTGCCACTGCCTTGACACAGCCTTAGCATTCTGTATGTGGTGTGACACAGTTTGTAGGGTGCAGGGTCTCTCCTTCCCACTGGCTCTTACAGCTGCATGTGCTGGCACACATCTGTCCCATAGCTGGACCCTTCCTGGATGACCATAGCAGCCCTGCCCTCACATCACTCATTTGAGTGAGGGGACCTTGTGGTGAGTCATGCCCAAACAGAACAGAGGTATTTCCATAAACCCTTCCCATAAAAGCTATATGGAGCAGTGTTCTGGTTTGGGAATGGTATTCCCCAATTTAGTGTTCCTGCCAAGGCACTCCAAACCACGTTCTGCTCACTCAATTACCATCCCCNGTTGCTGGGGAGGGTCAGGTGCAGAGGAACCCACAAACAAGCTGTGGCAGCAGCTCAGAAGATGCAAAAATAGTGAAATTGGGGTAAAATAGAAGTCAGTGACTGCTTTATAACAGGCTACATGACACAAACTGACACTCCCCTCACTCTCTTACCTTCTCACCCAAAGGTCCTATCCTCCATCCTTTTCTTCCTTCTCCTCTTTCCTTCCTGGAGCTAGGATAC
Source organism: Buphagus erythrorhynchus (assembly GCA_013400855.1). Taxonomy (NCBI): domain Eukaryota; kingdom Metazoa; phylum Chordata; class Aves; order Passeriformes; family Sturnidae; genus Buphagus; species Buphagus erythrorhynchus. The sequence goes on along the minus strand of VZTT01032945.1, from coordinate 3,247 downwards.
ACTGCAGTGCCAATTTTCATTTAGTCGTGTGCCTAAAGTTATGTAAATAGAAAAAAGCAAGTTGTGATCAGCAAAGAGAGATGTGATTTTAAGAAAGAGATTTTTTTTTTTATTCATGCTAAAGCGTTGAGGGGAATTACACTAACATCAGCTACAACTTAAACATAGTACTTGCTACCACCGTTTCAAATCAGTGTGAACTTAGCTAAAACACCATTCTAGCTTGGGAGTTTCTTGGGGGGGATTGGATGGAGCCCCATGTTCTGGGCATTTTTAAAGTGTCACCGTGTTTCTCCCAGTCAGGAATGAGAACTAACAGAAATAGATGGAGGAAAGGGAGCAATGCGTTTTTCTCATAATACAGCCACGGAAGCATCTCTGGAGCCGTGTGCCCATACAGTGGCACATCCACATCCCTGGCTTAGGGAGCTGTGGAGGAATTCTGAGGCGAGGGGGGTTGGGGGACGGGGGGGGAGGGAGCAGGAGAATAAACCTTGCCGCTCTAAGAAATCCTGAAAATGTCCATCAGAAACGCAGCGAGTATTCGGAGGCTGCTGGAAGCGTTCCAGTATCGGAGTCTTTGTCTCCATCCATCAGAGGCACTGCAATCTTTGTGCCCCCAGCTTCAAACAAGGGCTTCACGCTGTCCTTGCAATCTGCCTTTATGCAGCGGAGTGTGGAGGCTTCTAATTACGAGGCCGAGCGGCGCGGCGGGTGGGGAGCCGTGCTGCGCCCCACAGCCGCGCACCTGATTATCCGCTCCCGAGGTCGTTAGAAGGGTTACTCCTGAGTTTAAGCCTGCTCTGCAAGACCCCTAATTATATGCTGCTCTGCAAGTTGCATTAAAAAGAAATTGTTGAAAAGACAAAGGACAGAATAACATTTCCTCCCTCGTCTTCCCCTGTCTCTCCCCCCAGCCCCCCGGCACACACAGACACACTCCCCCACCTCTCCCTGCTGGCCACATTGGTGCACCCCTCATTGCTTTCAATGTTGTTTTTAACAGTCCATTTCACCATTCAATTTTCCCAGGGCTGGTACGTGGTAGGCAGTATGATACACCCACTTTAAACCTGGCCCAGGTGCTATCTGAGGCTGTTTTTGCAATGAGTCCTGTTGTCTGACTCAGCTCTCTCAGGG
>VZTT01032942.1:32373-49582 GCA_013400855.1 Buphagus erythrorhynchus | reverse complement strand
CCAATAAGGCTTAGTGCAGGTGCAGCTGTTGACTGCTCTGAGTGCTCCTTGCTATCCTGTTAGATCCTTCACAGCAAACATCTGGAAGTAGCACTTGGAATTCCCAGGTGTGTTACTTGAGCCAAACCTCCCCAGAGCCATGGAAGAGCTTGCTGTTGTAACTGCAGTGTGCTGTTTCCCTGGACAACTCTTACTGCAGGCTGTGAAGGCTGTTAACTTCACCTTGTTTAGGCTACTTCGTTTCTGCAGTCAGAACACCCCAGGTGTTTCAACTGAATGCTCCACTGATGAAAGTGGAGGGCAAATAGCTCCTTTACACATCAAGTGTATTATTGACAGAATAAATGAAGTCGTAGGCAGAACCCAAATATAATTTCCTATTTCTTCTAATGCAAGACACTGGAAGCTGCTCCAGTTTGTTAAGAAAAACCTGCTCCAGTATTCATTTGGAAGCAAAGCTGCATCTGGAGGATGCCAACCTCAGTATATTCGTAGGTGCCCTCATCAGCCAAGAGTGCTGCCCCATTCCTGCCCCTGGATCCCAGGGAGCATAAAACATTGTGAGGCCTGGACTGCTCTGGAGTGCCAAAACTGTTATCTTTTGAGTCCATACACCAGAGACAAAGTCCAGGTTATGACCCTGGTTCAGGCAACATTGCAGTTAAACAAACAAATGTACTCTAAACCCTCTAAAACGTTTCAAATTACCTTATTGTGGGCTTGTGTCAGGTCTCAAGTAAATACAATAAATGGTCCTGTTGGCTTTTATCAAGCACCATAATTAAAACTCAACTGAATTAAAACCCAGCCTATTAGATTCCCATAGATTTCCAGTTATGCCTTCTTACATTTATTTTGATTCCAAGAAGTAATTTTTTATTTCTGCCCACCATTTATTCTTCTAGTAGTGTTTCACAACTTATCTATCATGTCAGGAGTGTGACAAAGACCTTTGTTTCCATTATTTGTTATTAACTAAGAGAGTGAGTGATCCTTCTAGAGGTTTCCTTTCATCTCAGAGGGCCAAGTTTTGTTACAGTTTAAGTTTTTTGCAACTGAGTAAGTTCAAATCAGATCAAATCAGAGGAGGATTTGGCTTCAGCCAATTTTTATAACATCAGATTGTATTACTTTAAAAGTAGTTTAGTTGTTTCTCTTACACACTAGAAACCATCACTCAGATTTCCTTTTAGAAAAGAAACCGAAAATGTTTTCTAATGTCTCCAGCATAAACTTCACTGAGTCCTTCCTCTGAAAACTGACAGGTAGGAATTTGCTTAATCCAAGGTTGTCCTTTTTTACTTTTCAGACAGCAATACTTATGACAGGTCATTAATAATTCAGAAATTGTATTTAATTCCAAAGTGCAAATGAAAAATCTCTAATCTCACATTGTGAAATGTGAAAATTGATTTGTTCTGGAATTCTCTACCTGCCTTTCGACCTTCAGGCAAACAGTATGATGACAGTAATGTGTGTTTTAGACTGTCCAGTAGTGATTTGCACACATACTTTCACTGCTTTGAATTTAATTTTAAAGTGCAGTACAACCAATACAACCCATAATAAAGTCAGTACAGTCAACTTAGCTGTCTTAAAGCAATATCTTATAAACTAGAATTATTAAGCAACAATTTCAAGGAGACATAAAGTCTTTTCTTTTTCTGTCCTGGGATAAATCATTACTCAGCAAACACAAAACAGCTCACTAATAATATTACTTCTAAGCTTTTTTATTTTCTTTAAATAGTGAATTATAACCATGAGCACTTACTGTTATGGCCTGGAATCTTTCTTTCAGCAATTCAGCTTCCTCCATTCTACAAATCAAAAACAGACAGGTAGTGAAGGCAAACAGAATGAGACCATAAGCAAAAAAACCTCCTGGTGGGGCTACAAAAAAAAGCTGAGGAGATTTGATCCAATTCCAGAGCAGAAAGAGGCAGAATTTTTGACTTGTCAGAAGAGTCCCTGAACAGATGAGCAGATCAGTCCAGACAGACACATGTAATGAGGGTGTGGAGAAGAGGCAGACAGGGAGAGTGCTGGCATGAGTTGACTGACAAGTTGGAACAGTGGAGCACAGGCTCTTTTCCTTCAGGAGCTGCCAACTCTTTGTTTTAATGTGCTCGGTTAGCGTGCCACTGCTTCTTTAACTGTTAAATGCCCAAAACAGACTCTTACACGACCATGGTTGAAGCAAACTTTTATTATGTTCCTATTTCTCTTTCCTCTCTTTTTCTATGCTTCTGGTAACAAACAGATATTTAAAATTTATGAATTTATTTAAACTGATAAAGTTTATTATTTAAATTACTTATCTTATTTCACCAGTATGTTTTAACTGTTGCAATATTAGCATTGTAGATGGCATGGAGTTTTTCTGAGATGGCTGTTTCAATTTAGTTTTGTAGATGGAATTTTTAGAAAAGCTGTATTCATAGCCGGAAGAGTTTTAGAACTGCTAACCTGAAGTAAGATAAACTTTAAGCAGTCAGATCTTTCATTAAATGCAAGTGTTAATCTGTGCAATTACTGGTCAGCTATCTGGGACTCAGGGGAAGCTTTGTCTAAGTAAGGATTTCAGGATCATTATTGCAGTGTTACCAAGATGAATCTAAAATGCTGGTGGCTCTCAGGCTGGATTTTTATTCAGCTGACTTGCTGTAGACTTCTGCTGAAAACAGCATTCTGTGCCTTAAGGGATGGTGCACATTTTGACCTTTCCATTTACCTGAGTGAGAGTCAGCCATCCAAAAATCAATCCAGGAAACTTGCAGAACAAGTGGAACTGCCTTAGTAAAATCCAGTTGTGGAAAAAATTCTAAGCAAATCAAACAGCATTAAGGGACCTGGAATATGAACCTGGAATCCCTTTGTTACCTTTCAGTATCATGTAAGTTAAGTCTCTGTAAGGACACCAGCAGAAGTGTCAGTCAGCATGTTTGGGTTTTTCCTGCTAATTCACTGACATGACTCAACTCAGCAGGATTTGGTGACAGGGTTTATTTTACATGTTGGTACAGTGACCTGAAGCTTAGTGGCAAATCAAGCTCATTATTACCAAATTTTAAGATGCTACAGAATTGAACACTTGATGGTGAAATTACAGACTTATAATTCAACAGAAACCAATATTTAATTTCAATTTCCTCCTTTCTAGTATGTCATCACTCCTCTGTATGCATGAGCAGATTTTCGCCCTCTGCACTGGGGATTAAGGATTAATTAATGTTTTCTGTATACCCTGATCTACCCTGAGGTTTTGCTCAAACTTGCAAAGACCCCATTTTTATTCTCCAATGAAGAGTTAATTTCTATTTTTTAAATATTAATATATGCTTTTTTGCTCAGCAGCTGAAATTTTCAAAATTACAATATTAAAGCAAATGCAAAGTTCAAAGGAAAGTATATTGAGGTGTATCAAGAGACAGATATACATGGGAGTTTAAATAAGTTTGGTTTATGGATAAGAGAATAAATTAAACCGCCCCATGAAAAGAAATATATTGTTGCTGCAGAAGCCAACAGAGAGAGACAGTCTTTCTCTTCAAGCTTTCATACATTAGTATAGCCTGCCTTATCAAATATTGAAAAAAACCAAAACCAACTTATTTTACCTTTGTGCTCTGTGAAGTTCATCTTAAATTTTAAGTGCGTATGTGGACTTCAGGATGTTTAAAAAATATTTAAAGCAGCAAAGGATTACATCAGAATTAAGGATGTCTGTTTTGGGCCATAATCTGTACTCTGAAATAAATGGGATCTACACTCAATGGGTGGAGGAATTAGATCTGTATTTCAAGATCAAATTAAAATCAGTGGGTTTGCATTGCTTAGAATTTTTATGATCGAAAATATTCTCCCAAATTTATGCTTGAAAATAATTTAAGTGTTTTTAAAAACCCTACTTGTGGATTTCATATAGTTACAGACTGGAAAAGTATTTAACATGTCTTTCCCTAATCTAAACCAGTAAATTGAGGTAACATGAAGAAGGTTTCTAGAATGTTGCTTCTGTTTTTAGGTGGCCATTATTAAGAAAGTATTTGAAACCCACTTAAAATATTTTAAATCGTTTGAATCATATATATCCCCTTGCTGGGCAGGATTTGTTGTTCAGTCAATAGGTTGTTTTTCAGTTATCTTAATCCTATTTTAACTGGGATTTATGTGCAAGAGAAGAAATGGACCAGCTGTCATTTTGTCTGTCCAGTAAGCCTGCCTTACCAGTAGGAGTATCCATGGAGTAAAGGTTAGAGCAGTGAATCTGAACAGCTGTGTTTTCAGTCTGCAGCATTCTTGGAACAAAGTTTCTCAGAACCTGTCTGCCAGGACCATATCCAGAGGAAACTATCTACCTATTCTGCAACTTTAGGAAAAGGTTTATTTTTCTTTTGGTAGAATAGATTCTCTGAGTGATGCAGAGAATGTTTTTGTATCTTATAATGAGTCATACAGGTTGGATTTTTTGGCTTCACTTTTTTCTTTGTTTGTTTCCCTTTTGCACTGTGTACCTAATTTAGGAATAATAATGAAAATCTACAGCACAAGGTGAGAGAGTTCCATTATGAAGCCTTACAGAAAAGGGGGTAGTAATTTAGAAGAATGCAATACCATGAACCAAAATCTAGAAGGACCATAGAAGCACTTTCACAGCTGAAAATGCAAATTCTGTTGTTCATTTCTGGAGTAATGTCTGAGTCCTGGAATGGTCTTCAGAACTGTAGTGGCTTTCCCTGGCCATGCTCTATGTACAATATCAGCCTCAGTTCTACTCTTGCTCATTGTACTGGGTTTTCTTTTGAAACAATTATCCTAAGCTACAGTGAGATAGAGATTATTGTAGTAGCAAACAATTGTCTCTGGGAAGAAACATTGCATTAAAGGTAAGGAGAAAGAAGATTTCACTTTTTCAAAAAGTGAGTTTGAAGTTAATGGAGTTGATTAGATTGTTATCAGCTGAAAACATAGCCTATACTTTCTGGAAAGAGTGGTTACTGAGTTCATAAATTCACATTTTGTTCATCATAACTAGTTTGATATTTTTTCTTTATGATGAGCTGCCTTCGGTAAATGTGTTTGAAACACAAAAAGGGTGTTTTGGACCCAGTACAAAAATGAATTCTCTATTCATTCCTACAGTACTGCCCCTATGCATTTGTCTACAGGTAGCCTTGACTCTGACAGCAGGAATAGGGAGGAGATAAATTTTGTTGAAGGTGTCTCAATACAAATGTTTGCTGCAGCCATCCTGTCAACTGGCTGAAAAGTCTGTTATTGGGGGTGCCTCTATTGATTGAGAGACAGGCTCTTCTCCAGCTAGAACCACGCGTTTGCATTTTACAGGTGGAAGATACACCAACAAGAAATAGAAATTTGAAAATCTAAATAAGGCTCATGTCCATCCATCAAATTATACATTTGAAATTATTGTAAAATGTATACCTTTTAGAATCTTAGAGGAAGTTTATAACAAAACATCTGCCAGCTCTCAGGAGGGATTAAATTTTGCTTTGAAGGCAATTTTTGGAGCAGTAATGCCCTAATAGGCAGGTCTTTTAACGTAATTAATTTCTTGGATCCTCTCACGGAAGCAAAACAATCTGAATATGTCAGATTTATACAGTTTTATGAAGCTAAATTCTACCTTATTTGCTTGTTTGTGTAGATACACACCCTGAATCTCTGGGAGGAAAAGCCTTGGACTATTATGTTTCAGTTGGTACAACTCCCTTCCTGTTGCTATTCATAACTATAAATATATCAATTCTTTAAACTCAAACTAAAGAAACAGCTATTTGTCATTATTTTCAGTTTTTTTTAACACATTGATTTTTTAAATAGTATTTTATGGTACATCTCCTGCTCAGACATCTTTCAATGCTATGGAGAAGTTTTAGAATGCAGCATGGGCTTAGGACTCTCTTCTGTAGTAGGGTCTATTACATGTGCACAGTTAAACCCAGCTAAAAGTGCTATTGTGCACTATGGACCATCCTGCCCCTATTTTCTAAAATTACACCGTGAATTTTGTTGAAGTATACTGATTATTTCTTAATCAGGTAACCATGTTTTGTGTAGCCTTTTTCATGTTTCCAGACTTGTCAGTTCTTAGTCTTGTGTATTATATAAACCTCTGAATTTGGGGGGTTTTCCAAAGCACCTTTAACACTCTGTTGTGTCTCATCTAAAAATCCCATTTCAGGGAATAATTTAAGCATAATTACTGTGGTGGTATCAAATGTGAGACTCTTAATAGAAGTTTTCAGGTGCCCAGATAAGTGATAGTGTGTTTGCTTTGTGGTGCTTTGGGGTTTTTTTTCAGAGTTTTTAAAATTTGTTTTGGTTTTAAAATGTAAACTGAAACAAGTAAACCCACAAAGAATCTGAAATACTCAGGATGAGTGCCTTAAACATGTTGTGGAATGCATTGCTTGCAATCTAGCGTTTTCCAACTGCTGCAGATATGCACTTCTAAGAATAGGGCAGAGTTTTAAATCCTACCCAGCCAACTGTGTGGGAAATTTTTAGCAAGGCTCTGAGAACCAGCTTTAGTTATTGCATAGTTTGGTTATGTTTAATTAAGTGAAAACAAACACTCACAACCAGAGCCAAATCCTGGGGAAAGTAGCAAAACTCAAACAGGTACCATGCTGTCCATAGTAAGGAAACTACTTTTCATATTCTTTTGATTCTTATTTTAGGATGCTCTTGGAGAACAAGATGGGAACAGTTGTGGTGTTTGGATCTAAGAGACTTCAGTAAGATGGCAGAGCAAAATTAGGGGCTTGCAGACATATTTTTGTGAGCACTTAGTGCCAGGTTGTACCAGTGACACAGTACCAAGTGCTGCTGGTGAAAGCCTTAAAAATACAGATGATTTGCTCGAGAAGATGAGCTGAAGTAGGAATTCCTTATGAGAAAAGTGGTTAGAAGAGGCAGGGACAAGACTGGAGGCGGTGAAGGCATTCAGCAGCCTGTGTGGGTTATGTCAGCTGGCTCCCTGTTCCTGAGGCATGGGCAGAGCTCTCATGCTGCTCCTTGGAGAAGCTGCCTAACCAGTCTGTGCCTGTAGCACTGGAGCTCAGACATTCTGCAAGATGAGATGAACCTTATCTGATAGCTCCCAGCAGAACAAAGAGGAATTACTGCTTTCTCCTCCCACACTTCCAGCCACATTTTCCTGTCACTTCCCTTCATCTGATTAATCTGTGAAGCAATTATATTTGCTAATCTGTCAGGAAAGTAATTAAAAAGAAAACTTGAAAACAAACCTAAACCCTCAAATCCATGAGTACCCACTGTGTCAGTGATCTGAGTAGGCTCAATAGGACATGACAGTAACAGTAGTATTAGGGAGTAAGAAGAGCTCTAATTCTGATCAGGAGACAAGCAGCAAGAGGAGAAAGATGTAGGAAATGTGGCTTCTGGTAGCAGAGAAATGAACTCAGCCACCTTGCAGGCCTCAGGCTTACCTTACTGAGTGGTCCAGAGACCACCAGAGACCTCATGGTGACATGTGTGATAAGCATGTATGCTTAGCTATTTATCTGAAGCTTGAAACTGCTGTGAAAACATGATGACTTCAGACTCTGGCAATACTTGCTGTGCTTCCAGATACTCAGTATCCTCCATTGTGGGTGGGCAAAAAATATCTCACATACAATTTGTTTTGCGTAAGCCTTTCCAAGTATTAATGGAAAAGAAAAACCATGATAAGATTATGCAAAACTTTATTGTTAGCAGAGATGATAAGATTGTTTATGTCAGATGATGCGTGTTGTAAATACAGGCCTAGCTTCTTCAGTGAAGACCTGTTGTTTTTTGCTGAGGAGTTTGTTATTTGGAAGCAGTGGCTGAGGAAAAACTCTCAGCTTGTCAGTCAGTCCAACTGTTAATATCAGCTGTCCCCTGCTCGTTGCCAGTGCCAGGGAGGTCATCTCAATGACAGGGGCTCTGGCCAGCTGACGCCGGCTGTGCGAGTGCCGAGCGATGCAGCGCAAGCAGCTGAACCTGAGGAGTCATCGAATGCCTGTGACAGTGTGTCACCAACTCCTATTTTTCAACAGATCCAAATATTTCACTACAGCTTCACACAGCACTGTACATTTACTTAACCCTTTACCTCAGGGTGGTGGTTGTTAATTAGGAGCAAAAAACTTGGTGTAATACAGTTTCCTTATTTTTTGTGTAAGTTTTGTTTTGATTGTCAGGATTTCAGACCTGTTTCATAGCTACATTTTCTAATTAGAAATATATTATTGTCCTTATTTTCACCTGAGTCTGAAGTGGATCCTCTTAGTGATATTCTGCTGTTTGCTTGGTATTTGCTCATGGTGAAATTTTGAAATATCAGCTCTGTGGAGCTGAAAGGAGACATCTTGCTTCTGCTTCTATATCCCATATTCCCACAGTTAACGTGGCTGCCTGCTCATTGAATCTGCTCACTAAGCTGGCTGAGGTCTAACCAAGCTAAAAGGTGGCTATTGCTATGCTGGTGAGTCAGATCATTGCCCAGGGAAGCCTGAGGAGTGCCAAACTGTGATGAAGAGAGAGGATGGAAGGTGAAACTGTGGTTACTGGAAAATGCAAAGGAGGAGCAAAGAGCAGTGGAAGAGGAGGGACAAGTAGGAAGAAAGGGAAAGTGATGGTAAACTGTTAGATAAACTAAGCTATTAAATGTATATTTACCCTTACAGACTATGTAACACAATGTGTGGAAACTTTCTTTTTTCCTTTTCTTCCCCCCTGAAGGCTGAATAGGCCTTTGAAACACTTGTCAGATCAAAGGTTAGTATTTTATTACCATTCATGAATGCAAAGAACAATCTGGTTGTATGAAAGAATATTTTGGGGACTATAAAAGTTCTTTTCTAGTCATATCTTCTTAAGATGTGAATGGGCTCTTTACCCAGTGACTTAAGGAGAGCCAAGCAAATCTGCATGTGATGGCACTGCTTCATTAGATATAATTTCTGAAGAGTGTCTTTGCAAATTTCTCTGCAGCCTGGCAAGTAGGACCTGTAGTTGGTTTGGAGATCCATTATGGTCTTTATAGATTTCTCACTGTCTAAATGCACTTGGAGACTGACGACCTGCAAAGGCTGAAGTTAAATACTATTTTAATAACCTACTTTAACAAAATCTCTGAAAATTTGGAAATGCCATAGTGTGTAGCCTGTAGGTGAAACAACTATTTTCAAAGGGTTTGATGCATTGTGTTAATCTGGAAAAGGGGCTTGTTAGGTAATTTCTCATTTTACTGAGTGTTATAATAGCCTGCTGCCAAATGGATCTAGCTATATTGCTAGACATACAGCTGATGCAGTTACAAGACATTAAGAGATCTGTTCTTGGGGTTTGAATTAGAAAATTAATTCACATTTCTTGCTTATAGTCACACTGAGTTGGACACAATGTTGGTGTTTGAAAGAAAAATCAGGAACACTCCAACCGCTCTAGTTAACACCTACCATCCTCTAATTTTCTTGGTCTGTTCTCCTATTTTGACTAATGCAGTTCAGGATTGTAATCAAAAGTTGTCATTATGTCATGACTGCTCAGTGCTTGTATGACAAGTTTTATATTCTCAGTTTCCAGTGGGCTGTCATTAATGGGAGAAGAACCAAAATGTGAGTAGCAGGCACAGCAGTCTGTCCTTTCAGTGAAGGAGCACCACATATCATTGTAAGTAATATCAATATCTTCTCACATTGTCTACATTTCAAAAACCAGTAGAAGTTAATAATGAATTTACTTGTATGTGTATATTCTTTTCTGCTGAGATTCAGGAACATTCTTTATGGAAATACCTTTTCTCCAGTTGTATGAAGTAAATGGTATGTTCATACTAATACTTGATTCTCTTAGGAGACAGCCATTTAGATTAGTATTGCTTGGAATTTATACCATAAATCAGTGATTGTTGCAGTGTTTTTGATTTGTTTAATGCCATAGCTCAGAAATGGAAAAGCTAAAGCTAGATGGATCAAAAACTTTAATAACACCAATTTAGACCTCTAGCTGGAAGAGGGAGGCACTTTGAGGGAACCTAATGATCTGTCTGAAGGAAATGGGACCTTAAACACAACTGAGGGATCTTAGCTCTCTTTAGTTGTAAGAAATATCCTACATCAATGTCGTATCATATCTGAGGTGATTCTTTTTACAAGTTTAGGTGCATGGAATATATTTCATGCTCGACAGAGTTTGACTTCATATGTGTCATATCTAGACAACTTAATGCCTTTTAAACAGATAGGCATATTTCTCATATACTCTTCTAGCCTCGCATTAATTTAATAATTCTGTAGATATTTCAATAAAATACTGACAGGCCATGGTTTCAGGTTTCTATTTTCAATACTTGTTGTATCATGGTTGATTTAAAAAATAGAATGAATTTGCCTTCTTTAAGAGTATCCCTCTTCCACCACAAATTGAACAACTTCTGCAAATAAGAGATCTCTTGGGAGATGGCAGTTCTTGGCAAAGGCAGTAAGAGATTTTTTTTGTAACCATTTGACTTCAGAGAACTTTGGAAAAAAGCTCCTGTTACTGGAGATCTGATCACTAGCCTTCTGCAGCTAACTAAAACAAATCCATTAAAGATGTGCTTCAATTCTCAAGAAGTGAAAAACATATTAGAAAAGAAGACATTTCCACACATTATGACCACAACTCCTGTTTATAATTGAGTTAGTTTCTCTATGTTCAGATAGTGACGCAGGGACTTGACCTGACAAATAATTATGTTGGGGATTTCAGAGCTGTGTGAGTGTCCTGTACTGGCACTGATGGGGTTTTCCAGAGCTGATCTAACACTGCAGCTGTGTGCTACCATATACAAATTAGCAATTAGAATTGGCAATGCTGGTCGTGGAATGGGTCTCTTTGGTGGCTCCCACTAGGGGTTTCAAAGTAACTCTTCCTCCAAATCCTTATTCATTTAACTGCAACCTTTTTTCTTAGTTGCCTCACTATATGATATCTTCAGCAGAACTGACTACAGTACCTCAGGTCCTGGCTTGTACTTTCTCCAAACTGATAGTTAGCCTGCTTTCTAAAAGAAACCTTGTGAGAGCCTCAACCCCTTCTACCTCCTCCTACTTCAGCTAGACATTATCCTAATCCTCAGCCTCTCTCCTCTCCTATCTTAATCCCATAAACCCTGAGCAAATCTGCCTCCCTCTGTCAGTATTTGCTGAAGAAGGTCCAGGGTGACCGCTCCCAGTGTGCACTGACAGGCTGAAAAAAACTGAGCACAGCTTGAATCTCCCCATTTAACTGTCCCTAACAAGCAGTTATGAAATCCACAGAGCAGCTCTAAGTGCTCATAAGATGTTCTGAAAATGTTTTTTACGTACTGGTCCTTTTGGTTTTCTGTATGATGCTTATAGTATAGGGCTGTCTCTGAGTTACTGAAATTTAAATGCCAGTTGTGAAAACAACATGAATAATACAAGAAGTGGTGTATAGGTGAGACTTTGGAAGATCATGAGCATGACCCGAGCAGGTGGGATTCTATCCTGGTTACAAAGAGATTTCAATCAGAAAAAACACCCTGACTGTTGATTCTTCTTGTTTCTCTTGCAAAAAATTACTTTAAATTCTTTAATTAACTTTTTCTAGAATGTACTTATTCACTTCTGATTTTCTAATTCTTGGAGGTAAAAGCTATCTGTAGTAGATCTTGTCAAAATAATTTGATATAAAAGGCTAGAAGCTGACACAAACCCTCCTGTGCTAAAACAACATCTTGGAACATTTTTCTGTTCTATTTCCCCCCCTTTTTAATGCTATTTGCATCCTGTCAATGAATCCTAAAATAGTTAGATCCTATGATCTATTTTCCTACGTTATCATTTTAGTTGTATTTTTTAAATCTAGTTTTGACTTTAATTTCCTTATTTTTCTTGAACATTCGAGTTGTTAGCCAACAAACTTTTGCCTGATCTACAGGAACACTCTTAGCTATTGAGAACAATGACTAGTCTCTCTAATTTTCAGATTATCTCTATTATCTAGATACTCTTAGTTTCAGAAACAAAGCTGGGATGGGAATTAGTTTAATGCTTTGGTTTGTACAACTTTGATTATTTAATTATTTTGTCACACTATCATTTGAAATAATTGGATCCTCCTGGGCAATAAAAAGATTTACAATAATTTACGAACAAGGTGCTCTCTCTTTCCATGTGTATATGGGATGATTAATAAAGTTTTAGATCTGTCATTCATTCTGGAACTATAGGTTAAATTAGTATTATGCCTGGATTAATTTCAGCACTTCAGAAGTTTACAGAGAGTCTCTGATGGCTTCTGTCTCCAATCCGTTTAATGACAAAATAGTTAGATTTGCTAAAAAAGGGTTTTGGGCTTTTTTCTTTTAAACCCTGATTCACAAGGCTCATATCAATTGCAAAGCCTTATATAGGAATAGCTGAAGATTTCTCTTTTCCTTTGCACTTCTGTGTATCATGAAGGATCTTCCTTAGCATTGTTTCATATTTTTTCACTGACAATAATGCTTGAACATGACAAATAGACCTTTGCTCTGGCCCTCTGCAATACAGAAATGACGAACTGCACTATCTGTGTTTTGTAGTTCTAAGAAAGTGAATCTTATTTCTTTTTGTTAAGGCTCACATGTGTAAGAACACTATCAAAAGAAGGGCTGTGTGTTTAGGAAGGATGAAATTCTTTAGATTAAGTCATGCCCTGACATGTCAAGATTCTGAGGAGAGTTTGGGAGTCATACTGAATCATCAGATGAATATTTACTCTGAGAGCAAACCTGTAGCTAGAATGGCTAATATTCTAAAGAGTTTGAGAGTTCCTCAAAGTTTTGAGAGTTCTTGAGTTGGGGATGAGTGCAACTGTTGTGGGGAATAGATTGTCCAACTTTGCTGAATATATTTCAAGAGGGATGCTGAAATCTGGCCGGAATGTTATGGGAAGAATAATAAAAGAATTTAATATAAAGTATGTTCTAAATGAGTATAACTTATTAAATAGAAAGTTAATTGGTTCTTCAGGAAGGCCCAGTTTCCAACTGATGGAAATTTGACAGCAAAAGGCAAAATGATAACAAAATTCAGTGATTGGATGTTGAAAGGTGAAATTACTGCATGCAAGAAGAGGTTTTTAGGAGGGACAATATTTCCAGGGCAGTGACAAAAGCAAAATGATGAAACCTATCACAAAAGAGAACATTCTTAGCATGGTCAGGAAAGTGACTAATTAGATTATACAAAAATGGCTTAATCAAGGGCAATTTTAAAAGATCTCTTATTAATATTTTTTAAATTTTCTTTTGACTTTTCACATTCCCTGAAGAAATTCTTAAAAGTTTTAACAGTTCAGAATTTGCTATTTGTCCTGGATAGATGGTTATTTTGGCTGTCAGTACTATAATATCATCTACAGTCCTCCTGTACCAGTTACAGAATGTACTTACAAGACATGTGACAGTTGCTGCTGGATCCACTGCTTGCAGCCTTCCTTTTGGAACTTTGTACATTTTAAGCAGTAACCTTTTATAACCCAGAACCAGTGATTTTCAAACAGAGACTGAATTCGCCATTGTTTTTGGTGTCATGAATCAAGAAATGTGAGTATCTGATGGTGTCTTTTCATGAGCCAAAGAGAATTGTGAATGAATCTGTGTAAGTCAGGAAAATCAGCCCTGCTTCTCTGTGGATTTCCAGCTTCCTATCTGACAGATGGGCAGAATGGTACTTTCCTAGTTCACAGAGAAGTGTGCCATTGTTGAACATGGACTGTTCATTGCACAGCCATTTAGATGATGTTTGAATTTGGAATATACCTAAAATGATGGTTGGTCATTTGGTAAAATGAATGTTGGGGAAAAAAAATCACTTTGAACAGCCTTTTGATTTATAGATGTCCATGCAAAACAACAATTGCAACCAGCCATAGTAATAATGGAATACTGCCAAAACTGTGCTACCAAAATTCAGGCCAGGCCAGCCCAGAAGAGAATGGAAGCATCTGCTTGATTTTTGTTGAAAATCCTGGAACTCATAAGCAAGTGCTCCCCATGAAGTATAAGCTGCCTGTTTCAAAGGATGTCTCTGTTCTAATTTGTTTCTGTTGCAATAGGCCTCTGTGCCTTGTTGGTCTCCAGAACTTTACCTTTTAACAAATTATTTTGGATGGCATGGATCCAGCAGCAGGCTAATGTACTATAGTCATCATTAGCAAATGTGCTTTGCCCTTGAACAGTCTCCTATGCTAATCATTTTGCACCATTACCATCCTTTTTCAGGAGTAGCTGCCCTTGCTAAAAGCTGTCTGTCCCTTTGCCAGGGGGAGGTCCTGTCATGTGATTTTGTCCCTCTCAGAAAAGGTCTCTGTGTGTGGCTTGGCTGACTTCTCAGTTCACTGTATGCTGACACTGAGTGTAGCTGGCTGGCTATCCTCACAGAGGGCTATGGTTCAGCTGATCTCAGAGGTATTTCCAACCCTTAATGACTCTATGATCTCATCTGCTGCCCTTTCTAAATGAGCAACCAGGCTGATGTCATGTGTTAACATGATGGTGCTGGGTTTGGTGATGAGGCCTGCATATTGTTAAAATGTGTATCTAGGAATGTAAAATACATACATATTCTTTTTACATGTGTATCTCTATAAATTAACTGCTCCTTCATTGAGAGATCTGATCACTGACAGAGCACAGTCTGTGCAGTCTTTTACCACTGATGTTGCATACTGAGTGTTCTACAAACATTTGGGCAGAGAGTAGTGCCAATGGTGAGCTTATAAACTAAGAAAGTGAAACAGGTCTTCATAAAAGCCTTAGCTTTGAATCTGTGATGCCTTGTATGTCCTAACTTTTCCGATAATGTCAGAGACCTTATCAATACCAGCCAGAGTGTGCTGTTAGAAAACATGTTTAATGTACTTTAAATAACATAACATGATTCAGTGTTTACTGTGACCAAAGCTCATGTAAAACTAGCTGGAATTACTTAGCCTTCTACTTCCTTAACTTTAGCTGTAACTAGATAACTTCTTTTCTAACTTAGCTGTCTGTATTTTTTCTAGGCAATAGCCTAGCTTAGGGTGTTTTTGGTGTTTTTACTAGCAATCCTAAACAATGTTTATCCTGCCCAGTTTGGGATAGATGCAGAACATTCCACTACCTGACAGGTTATAAAATTTAATGGGAAGGGTAGAGCACAGTGTGTCATGGTCCCAAACACAAAATGTGAGAGTAAACTGATGTTTCTGATGAATGGTCCTTGGTAGCAGGACATTTCTCTGGACTGTAGTACTAACAATGAACAAGATGAGGGGAGAATTAACCCCAGAAAGTGTATTTAAAACCACAAAAAGAAAAAATTAGGAAAGCATACAGGAAGCCCACTACTCTCTTTTGATTTGGTTTCATTTTATTTGCAGTACTATTTCATGTCAATTACTAACTTATGGATGTACCCTAGCACCTCTGGAAACATTCAAATAGATCATGCTTGAACTTCTGGAAGACATCTAATTGTAATTGGAACCTCAGGAAGATATAAACCACAGAAGATATTGTGAGGTTCAGAGATCATGATGAATACTAGGAAAAAGTTAACTGATACATGAGAAAGTAAGTTGCTGAAGAAGCAGTTTCATGATCTATAGTTTGGCCTTTTGTCTGGCCTTCATCAGGTATATAATAACAAAGCTTGAAAGCTCTTTGATCAGCAGTTCAGTTCCCACACTGGGGATGAGGAAGGGCTTGCTCAGCTGATAACTCAATTTCTTTGTCAGAATGAGGTACAGGAGAGACCAGGAGTTGGTGTGCCATCAGTAAAAACAGTACTAAACTTCTACCAACCACTGTTTGCAGGAGAAGTAAGAGCATGGACAGGTTAACCAACAGCACATCTAGTATTACTTGTTCAGCTTCAGTGAAGGAAGCACTTGCAAAAAAGGAAACACAGAAACTGGCATTCCTCCCGGGATAAACCTGCTAGGGCTTGTAGAGCTTGGCTGTCTGTGGTGGGTGGGGAGGTTCTAGACATGTTCTGTCAGACCCTGGCATCTTCACTGCCTATGGAAGGGCTGTGCTGTGTTCCGACAGGTAAATATGGGATGACACAGTAGCTGTGTGGAAACAACATAGTGACACAATCACCAGACCACATGAAACTCATGGAGAGCAGAAAGACACTGCTTGAGATGGCATCTAATGTAAGAGAGAGTTCTTCCTCTTTTGAAGTCCCAATGTGATAATGGTTCTTTCTGAGGGTACAGAAGGTGCCCTTTGCTTTCTATGCTAGATTAAACTAATATTGCCAAGGAAGTGTCTGCAGATGCTTTACACCATGACTCTGTGAGCCATGTGGGTACTAGCACACACTTTACAGTGACTGACTGTGATCCTTCCAGCCTGCAGTATGGGGAAATTGCTATTAACAACTCAATGTGTCTAGGATTTAAATATATGGAACATGAAATTTATGAAGCCTCAATTTATAGAGCCTGACCCTCTGTCTTTGTTAACTAGTTCCCATCTAGTCTAAGTCCCCTAAAACTCATGTGAAACCTTCAATTTTCTGTCAACAATGCACAGAATCACATCTGTTTGTGAGCAGTTTTGGGGACCATCAAGCAGCATGAGGTTCCAAAGAGCTTTAGTCCTCTGAAGTACAGCATAAAGTTTGCTCCTGGGGTTTCAGATTGGGGGGAGTAGTTTAATTATTTGTAGAGATCAAATGTATTAAAGAAGGTTCTGGCTGTGCAGTGTAATTTCTTTATAGCATCCGTTGGGATATTGCAAGCTTGGGCTGATGGAGGGGCCAGCCAAAGGGTTTAGCACCTCATCTGCACTGAGGTAGTTAGCCAAAGGAACATTACTCTTGCAGTGCTCAAAATTGCCTGGAAATCTAGAAGTAATTTTCAGTGGCATGCTTAAGGTAGTTTTTGGCTCANACAATACAATCTTTACTTCCCTAGCTTTGACTTGGTAAGGATCATTATCATTATCTTTTATTTTGAGAGATGTTCTAGAGTTATGCTTGGAGTAATAACCTGGATTTAGCCTGTACTTGGAAGTCCTTGAAAAGCTCTGGGTAAATGGGCATCAATCTCTTCTTTCTGTAATTCTTATTTCAAGAAGGTAATTTCTGTGTACTTTGTGAACGTCTTGAAAAGAAAGTGTTTATTTTGAAAAAAAAAGAACTTCAAG
>VZTT01032942.1:1908-32059 GCA_013400855.1 Buphagus erythrorhynchus | reverse complement strand
TACTTTGTGAACGTCTTGAAAAGAAAGTGTTTATTTTGAAAAAAAAAGAACTTCAAGCAAAAATACCACTTAGGGAATGGACTCTCTCTGTCTTTATGCTCAGTTTTGCATGGATCACAATGCAAATACCAAAACAGCAGTCATCCATTACTAGTTTAAGCATCTTTGAATTCTAATTCTTAAGTAGAGTAATACGTTGATAGAGTTTAGTTATGTTTCGCTATGCAAAATGATGTCTTGAAATACAAGGATTAATTAGAAAAAAGTCTCATCTTGTTGTAAGAAATTTGCTGACTCTTTTTGGACTCAATTGAGCAATCCCAGGGCATGGTAATCTCTTCGATGCAGGAGCTGAGGAGGTAAAGAGCACCTATAAATTAAGCATTTGTTGTTCAAAACATATAATTACAAAACCTATCTGGGCAGATTCAAGTTCAGACTTGTTGCCTGGAGACAGAGAATACGGGAAATGACAGCTCAGTATTAAGTCTGTAGAGGACTAATTTGGGCAGG
The DNA here is from genome assembly GCA_013400855.1 of Buphagus erythrorhynchus. Classification (NCBI taxonomy): domain Eukaryota; kingdom Metazoa; phylum Chordata; class Aves; order Passeriformes; family Sturnidae; genus Buphagus; species Buphagus erythrorhynchus. The sequence goes on along the minus strand of VZTT01032942.1, from coordinate 31,546 downwards.
GGGCAAACACACAAAACAAACTGCATTGATATGCTCCAGTATATTGAATTACCCTGCACTGCAATTGGGAGTTTCTGCCAAAAAGCTCTTTTGAGGACATAAATCTTTGATTTCTAGCAGCAGCAGCAGCACTGACAAACGACAGTCAAGGCACACATCATCCTGGGCACTATGTAATCAGCTGGGAGCTCTATACTTGCTGTATGAGGGGGAAGGAAATAAGATTACCCTGGCATTTTCTAAGCCTTTTGGGTTTTGTTTTTGGCTAGTCAGCCATTACAAAAACAAACAGGGCCAAATTCATTCTTTGGGTATCTTTGAAGTCAGAGGAGTTATAACTGTACTAAGTACCGAGCTTGTTAGTATAAAGACTGTGTTGAATCTCACAGGACAATCCCCTTTTCAAAAGGAGTTTTTCTCTAATGGTTGTAGTGTTTAGCCTGGCTTTTCATTATTCATGATGAGTCATGCTGCTACCTGTTAAAGCTGCATTTGCAAAGAAGTGGGTTTTGCCGTTTCTCAGTTTTCAGTGAAACATGAAAAAAAAAATCTTGTGAAACAATTAAGTATCGTGCCTGGCCCATCAGTGTGCTGTGGGAAAAATGAGAAAATGGGTCAGCTAGGGTAAAAGGAATTTCTGTGACAATGTTTTGTTTCTCCCACTGCATTTAAAGGTCTCTTGATGTCCAAAAGACTTCATAGGGCCCCTTTTACTATTTGGTTGCTGTGTCTTTACCTCATTGTCTCTGCTGTGTGTAAAAAGTCATGGTAGGCCTGGTGCCTTTACAATCTTACACCTAGGTTGCAGTCAAGGTTACTAGCAGGGAAAAATATTTGTTCTCTCTTCCCCTAACTCTTAATGTAGGGACTTATCTATATCTTAAGCTGATACAAAAAGTAGTGGAAGTTGTTTGCATAAATGTTTGTGTGATCCCACTAGGTAAAGTGTAACCCATGTTCAGATGTTTTTCCACTAGCTGCCTTGTATTCCTTGTGATGGCTTTTTTCTTGGGGAATTTCTTTTTCTGTACCTCATAATCCCCATGGTAGTTTTCCCCAATACCCCAACTTTAGCATCATGTTATAATGATTTCAGCAGGACTGACTCACATCTCTTGCCACCTAAAGCAAGTTGCAAATACTTGGCATTCCAGTTTATGTAGCAGACAAATACTTGCCTTCAAGTACTTGCTTCTAGGAGCCCATCACAGTGAAACTAACTGATGGACAAGCCCAGGCTTGGAGACAAATGTTTGTTAATTTTCCTACTTTCTCTCTCATGTAGCATCTGCTGTATTTTCCAGTTTACTGTTTGCTCAGCTAGCACTGCCAGCATCGGCTGTTTCCAGACTAATGGAAACTCTCTTCTGAGTGAAGCAAGTTGTGATGGCATCTATTTGAAAATGGAAAACATCTGTAATCTTTACATACAAAGATCTTACCATAAATATAGAAACAAAGCACTGTTTGTGCTCAGACCTCAAATACATCTTTGAAACAGCTGTGAGCTGGAAGAATGTTTGGTGATGTGAAGGAAGATGAATGCTCTAAACATCTCATTATGAAATGCAAAAGGTTATTATTTTATTTTGCTTTTGAGTTCTTTATTCCCACAGGATGGCCTTTTAAAAAAGGAAATGTGGCAAACAGGAAAAGAAGGCATTTAAGTATAAGCACAACTGTAGCCTGAATTGTTGGCTTGGTCTTATCACATTCTAGATAGAGGAATTGAAGGTGAATGGATTCACACCCAAATTCCATTGCAGCCATCAGCAGAAACTTTAGAACTGGGCTCAAGGGCCACTTGTCCACCTCCATGTACAGCTGTTGAGGTGCAAGGATCTCAGCCTTTGTCCTGATGTACCTTTAGTTGGTTGATCCTGTTCTGTAACTGGGAGTGGGTCAGGTATTATGGGTGCAACCACAGTGACAGAGATGTCTGTAACCTACTTAAGAGAAGTCTAGTGTAATTTTTCTGGCAGGGATTCAGGATCCTACAGAACTGGCCTTTTTTATTCTCAAGGCAGCATTTTCAGGCCCCCCAAAAAAGCACAACTAGTGTTTAGTCCTTTTATTCCTTTTCTGCAATTTGCAGCCAGAATTGCACAGAATTTTTGTCAGGGTATAAAATGCTGCTATCTGGAGTTATTTCTCAGATTCACTGACTGTATGCAATAATTGCATAGTTAAGGCAGTTTTGCACATTTTAAAATAGAACTGCACAAATGAAGCTATAAGAAAATGGACATGCAAAAAATATTCCAACTTTCTGTAACAAGCTTTAGACAGACCAGATTTCATTGTTAATATTAAGATATTGTGACGTCCCTGTCTTAAAGTCTGAATAGGAAATGGAAATGGATTATTAACTGAATGGTTTATATATACATTACAGAGGGAGCCACGCTTTTCTGCAGTTTTCATGTGACATTTTCCAGAAAAGTACAAGTAAAAATGCCAGCAAAAAGTCCTGTTTCATATAAGTTTATTTGCATATTTATATAGACTCTGTAATTACTAGAAATGGTTGCTTTGTAGCAATAGTGTGTGACAAGTCATCCATCACTTGATGTCTGGACCACAGCAGACATTTTAAGAAAGAACTTCCAGTAGCTTCTATGTGTTTGTTTTCATAAGAACATTCATTGGTAGGCCTGTCAAGTGTTTGCTGTGTCAATGATCTCTCCAAAGTCTTTCTTATATGTGCTAATTGCCTGAAAATTGCTTTGGTATGCTCATCTCAGGGGTTATATTGTAGACTGAAAGTAGATACAGTGTTATACAGTAAACCTGGAAAAAATTCACCTCCTCTTCCCTAATTTTATTTGTTCACAAGTCTATGTTGACTATTTCAATCAATTCGTGGTTCATCCAAAGTAGAAAATTACATATGAATTTGAGAATTAAGCTATCAGCATAGCACCACTGAGTTAATTTATACCTCAATGAATCCATAATGAAATATTTTAACCTGTTTGCACTGCTTGACACACTTGAAACATTAGACTAATATTATTATCATCTACTGAGCATGTCCTTCCCAAGCTGGGAATATTCCATATCAAACCTGGGTAATCTTTCCATTGAAAACTCTCTGAGGCAACAGATGGAGTGGGAGTCTCCCTGGCTAATGGCTAATAGGTGTAAGTGCTGCTCACTGGCAGCTTCCTGCCATCAGCCTCCAGGAAACATGGCTCTTGGAACCTCCTTAGTAATCAGCATGGACAAAGGTACTTCAAGGTGTGCGGGAATTAAAAGGAATAGGAGAAGTGTGTTGGCTTTAGCATAAGCAGAGGAATATTTTCTGAAATTACAAGTGAAGATACAGAAAATGTAGAAAACTAGTGGTAGGAAAAACCCTATAGCCACACCTTTGTAGTGTTTGCTAGGAGTCACACTGTCCTTTGGCATGTATGGAAATGCATAATACTGGAGAATCTGACGCTGTATTTCCATTGCAGATTGTGAAATCCCACTGAGATTTCAAAACTTGACGTGTCTTTAAACAAATGGAAGCATCTTTCTTAAGTTGTGATCATGTTCAGTGAGTGCCAGTTTACTCTGATTCAAATGCTTTCATAAAGTTACTGTTTTGTTACAAAAAATACCACCTGGAAACAGCTGGAAAAGCGTTGAGCTATGATTACCACTGCTGAGTCCAGCTCTGTAGCACTGCTGGAAACTGTGTGCACTGGCAGACTGCAGTGGAACAGGCTGTTACTGCTGTCACTCTGAGTCAGTCCAGACTTCCCCTCATCACCAGCCTTCCTACCCTCCCCTGATCCCTTTTACCTTCAGACTTTCATGGCAAGACTATTATGCCTTTTCTTTCCTGCTTCCATGTACTTAAATTAGTGAACTCCTACAGGTTCCTGTTGCTCTGTGTGCACATAAACCTTGCTAGCAGTTGCAGAGCTGGTTGTGACTGATTTGTACAAGTCCCAGGCTGAAGGTGACACAGACAGTGCCAGGCAATCACAGGGCTGCTGTTTGCCCTCTGCCTTTTGCTCTATGAACCATGTTCCATCACTTCTGACACAGTGACAGAAAAAGTTTCACCAAGAATTTAAAAAAAAACAAACATTTTTCTGATGCAAACCAGAAAGAGAATGGCTGAAAATCTGGAAAACATTTATGTTTGTCTAGGTCATGGATTTCTGAGGGGAATTTACCATGATGTTTAGCCAACAGAAGCACACAAATACTGAGACAACTTTATATGTCCTTTCCTCAAGAAAAAAATGCTATAGAAATCAATGGCCATTTGTCGGACTAAAGTTGCCAGAACTTGATTTCAGCATTCTCTGTGCCTGAGGCTGGATGTATTGTAATTTTTTAAATAAGTGATATTTTTAAAGCCATAGTCAATAAAAGTCTTCACTACATTAGCCTGCATCTGCTTAATCCCTCTCACAGGAATTTAGTGGAGGAGTTCTTTGTTGAGATAGGTATCCTGAGATTAAACCAATTTCATGACAATATTTTTTTAGAAGTTTGTGGAAAATGTCATTGCACTGATTCCATAAGCAAGCTTCACCATAAAAGTAAGGTAGATTTCAGAGTTCAGCAAAGTGCCCTAGAATTCATACCACATTGATCAGCTTTGATTTTCCTTTCTCATCTTTGTGTCCTTTCACGCAGTATGTTTGGGTGCCTTGTGTAAGCATTGATGTTTCTATTGTGATGTGCATGGTGAGTTGATTGACAGTGGAGCTGAGATTCTACATTCCTAGGTAATCTGCACAGGAATGCTTTAATTTGATTTGTAACTTTAGACATTAAAGGGGAAAAACCCCCATATTATGTGTTTGATTTAAACGAAATATTGAACACCAACAGCTATAGTGAAAGCATGGGAGAAACTTGGTAATTTCTCAACCAGTTCCTAATTCATCTGCTTGTTTTCCTAAAACAGACAAATATCTCTACCAAAACAGATTCAAAACAATGGATTCGAGGCTATAATTTACCACAAGCAGGCAAAAAAAAATCACTGTGATTAATTTTCTTCTTTGAGACTTAAATCTGAAATGAATATTCTGCATATCACTGTTAAAGCAGGGTGTGACAGAAAGGTAGAGGGTCAGGGGAAATATCTCCTTTGTGCAAAAGAAAAGCTCTGTCTGCAGGCATCTATAGACAGGTCGGGGGCTAGGGAGGGGAGGGGCAAAATATAACAGAGAAGATTGAGATTATCCTTTTATTTCAATCTGGGGATATAATTTAGAAAGGCAAGAAGGAGAAGATTTAAATTACCTTTTTCCAGCAACTTAAAGAGAAGGCTAAGGTTCTAGTGTTTGAAAGGTGAAATAGCCAATTTTGAGAGTGAGAAAAGCTGAGCAGGAATTGTAATTTACGGAACTTAGGGACTGAGAAGTTAGGTCAGACAAAATCTTCATGAGAATGTGACTTCTGATAATGGAATCATCACATGAGACAGCAGGAAACTCAGTGTGGAGGATGTTTAAAACAATCCATCGCTGGATATAACTCTGAGGTCTGAAGAATATGCACAGTGCGAAGCAGAAGTAGTATTTGTTTACACATTCGTTATACATATATATATTTGTTACTTGGTGATGGCTCACCTCACAGTGCTTTTTGATGCTTTTTCTGATCATACAGAATGTTTAAACAACTAGAACTGGCTAACAAGGCTAGCTTATTAATATAAATTATTCTAGTTCTGACAGTGAAAAAAACTGGTTTAAATTAAGGCCAAAACCACAGGCTCTGTGTATCTATGTAAATTGGAATTATTTCTACGCATTGCTGCTTTGCTGATGGCCAAATCAGAACAGTGACCACTCTATTTTTCTGTATTTAAAGTCACTCTCTAATGCTATTTCATGTCACAGAAGCAGGTTTAGAACAATTAGATTAAATCCACCTACATTTAAATAACACCATCTTCTTTCTCCTCCATCTGTCATTCTAACCTCTTTCACCATTTCCCCCTTGTATCTCAAGAATAGCTGCCAACATAGGCACACATATATTTTAAGATTTGTGTAGCTCTATCTTTGAAATAGATACTCATCCATTGTGAGCTGGCACAAATGCATTGAAGTTATAGTGCATTCATACAAATAGTTCTCTGTCCTTTCCTCCCACATCTGAAAGCTCAAGAACTCATATTCCAGATCCACATCATAACTGCAGATGTATAAACTAGGAGGTTTCTTTCAGTAAGTAAGAAAAGCAGAGTAAAGAGCAGGATGAAAATGCTATATAAAGACAGACTTTGATAGACACATTTCTTTGGAAAATAGATTTTAAGAAATAGTGACCTTACCTTTTTTGTTGTTGATGTTCAGAAACCAAAGTGTGAGACTGCATTTTGATGTCACATTTATCACCACCACTTTGCAATTGTCAACAAGGTAGAGGACTGGAAGCAGCAAAGTCTGAGATTATAAATCCTTTTGATGCTATGTTATTGTGCTTTCTTCATGCACATATCTATCCAGGTGAAGTCTTTTTTGAGGCTAAGATAAATGGAAGGAAACAGATATTTTAGAAATGTCCATGGTGGACTAAGGAATACTTGCTAAAGACCTTCCTTTGATAAAACAGCTATCATTGATGTGTGTTTTATGTCAGTTAAAATCGAGTAAATTTTTAACCTGCTAGCTAAGAGACCTGGGGCTGTGTGATTTATAAGTGGGTGTAGCCCTCACTTTGGTATTTATTGTGGCCCTTTGTTCTGGACATATCCTAGCTAAATAAGCAGGTGAGGTAAAGACTGTGATTTACTGTAATGTCTGAACAGATAAAAATGCTGGGCAGGTGCTAAAGGTTGTTTTTTTTTTTTTTTTTTAAGTGGTAAACTTTCATATGATGAACTGTTTTCAGTGAAATTTTGTCTTGACGGTACTCAGGAAAAAACACAGCAAATGCATTCTAAAGTGGAACTTCTGTGATCAGGAATGCTGAATTTTCTTAGAGATGCAATGAGAATGCTATACTGGATATGTAATCAATATATGCTTTGTTTCATGCAAAATTACTTTGAAAGCAGTAATTTAATGATACCTCTTGGATTTTCCTGTGTTAATTTCCATGACACCTCAATTTATCCATTTAGTTGTGTGGGAAGAGTGAGAGGGAATGTGGCTCTGTTTTGGACAGGATGCCCTTTGAGACATATCTCAGACTCTGCAGAATTCACATACACTTCCATACCAGAGAATATCTCCATCCAATCTGCAGGGGATTTAGCCAAAGGAATACTAATTTTGAACTATTCAAGTTGTGTAGGAGACAGATTGAATAATCTGGAAAAGCTGCTTCCCTACACAGATGTGTCAGGAACAAACAGCTAAGGAAGCAGGGAGATAGTGAATGGGTCAGAAGTGTGAGGGACCATAGCCCTTTGTAGTGGAGGTTTCAGGGACTGTTAAATCTCTGAACTATAAGTGAAAGGCATGGTCTTTGAATTCTTTCCATTTTGGCCACGTGGGATCTCTTTGCTGTGTGGAAATATTCAAAGGCCAGCTGGGATATTGCTATATGTTTTTTAATATGAGTAAAAGTAGCTTGGCACAGGCTTTGGTTAGCACAGAGCACCAGCTGTGTGGCAATCTGTGACCAAGTCCACTCGACTTGGCTGATGCCAGCTGTGTTCTGCCAGCAGAGTGCCCCAATTCCCAGAAGTTACTCTGGCTGGCTGAGGTTGCTAGCTAGAAATTAAGTGTGTTCCTTGCTGATGGGAAGATCTACTGACTTTTGAGACTCACTAGTCACAGAATTTGGCATCCTACCAGCAGAAACTGAAGGCTGGTGAGCTCTGTCATGGTACCACCTCCTAGTGTTCCTTCTTCTTCCCATCTTTTGGGTAGGTAAACATAAAAGAAGTGGAAAATATGGTTTTGTAGGTATCCTTTCTTCACTTGGCCAGGTAGAACTCCTACAGATCCTTTTATTCTCCTCTCTGTGTTGCCCTAGTTATTTTTTCATCAGGAAAAGATAAGAAAAACACGTTAAATACTAGTGAGAAGTAACTTTAAAGGAGGTTAAAAGACTAATCTTTAACGGCGCTGAGTATCAACTCCTTTGGTCGAGATTTGCACCTTTAGATTGCACAGGAAGCCGAATGCTGTGATTTGACAGACATTTCCTTTGGGAAGAGCTCAGTGTGTGTGACTGTGTGTGTGCCCTGCCCATCCCTGCCCATCCCTGCCCGCCCGGCTCCCGCGCTCCGGCGAGCCCAGCTCTCCCTCTGGCGGCTCCGCCGGTACAGACGCTTGTGAACATTTCCCTCCGGAGCTCTTTCTTAAATGGTCTCCAAAAATACACACGTGCAATTATTTATAGGCTACAAGCCTGTCAGCATTTTTAAAAGGGAGTCAGAAGTTAAAGAATTATATAATTTTTATGCATCCCTTATATCTGTATTTTTAATAAAGGGTCACTGTGGACCGCGTTCAAGTGCTACAAAGGCTTAATTCTGGTCTACTGCAGATGGTTTGGTCAATTTTGAGTAAAAAATGCCTGAATGATGGTATTAAAACCAGGATAAGAATGTAATGAACTTACACAAAGACTGAGAAAAGACTGGAGTGGAGATGGACCTACCAAACTTTGCCAGACATAAATTTTTTTTGTTTATTCATGAAAGCATTATCTGCATCTATGTGGTGCTTAAGGCAGGATCATGCAGTCAGTGCTCTACAATCAAAACTACGCACACAGGCACGTTAAGGACTATTGAGCACTTTGGCTTTAGGTTATACTGGGACTTTCGTCTTGATATAGTAGTAGCTTGAAATTAGTATTATTTGCTGGACTACAGGAATTTTGTTTGTCTGATGAGGTGATTTTTGTTCCTAGAACTGCTACACCATATTATAGATGTCATGGTACTTTCTCAATTACTTTCTTTTGATTCTTGCCACTACTGAATTTTAACCCAAAACCTCTTCAAAGCAAAAGAACACCCTTTCCTCCTCTGTTACGGTATCATCTTTTTCACTATTGCTCAGTTTAACCAGAACAGAAAACAACTGAACTGTTCAGGGCAGCTAATGGATTTATGCTTCATTATTTTTTTTGTTCTGGCCAGTCTGAGAGGCAGAAGCAAAGTGTGCAAAGTCTCAGCTTTTCTACATAATGTAGTGCCACTAAATCAGTCAAGAGCTGCACGTATCTAGATTTTCTGAAAATTGGATAAAAATATCGAGATATTGAAATGCAAGTTCACAGCTTGACTTGAAGTCTCTACAGATTTGCAACTATTACCCATGATCACTAAGAACTGAGCAACTGCAGTGGATAAAAATTGTGTTTCATTTGGCATCAGATCACCATTGACATTAGTAACTTTGAAATTCCTTAACTAAGAAAGAAATTCTTAAGTGTGTTGTAAATATTTCCAGATAAATATACACAATTGCTATTGTCTTCTAGCCCCTCACAGAGTGCTGAGAATACATTGTTTTGGAGTTTTGTTACTATATTTAATTCCAGCCTGAATAAAAATAACTTTATTTCCATTGAGGCATGTCAAAATACCTTTCATTATTTTTTTGGTGATTAAATTAAAACAAAAGCTGAGAGTGTCAAAGGTCATAAGCCTGTAAAAAATCCTGATTTTTCTTCTGTCACCTGAATGTCAGTGGAGAAACATCCAAGACACTAGAGGAGACACTGCTTGGTGCTTAGCTCTGTGGTTTATGCTGCATAGATGCCCTCTTTTGATTGAAATGTAAAAGCAATTTTTACTCTTAAAGGGAGTAAAATTACCTTAAATTGCTTCCTTCCATTATCTTTGATTAAAAAAAAAATGCCTGCCTATCTGTTTGGCTTTTACATAGCATCACTTTACTTTGGAAGATGCATCCTGATTCCACTTTTAAGGGGCGCATCTCTGAGCACAGTACAAAATAACTTTTTTCCTCTGTATATTGTGCTGTTAGGATCTCATGCAGAAGGATTTATAGTGTGTCTAGATTAGTAGTTTAGTTCAGATCAGGAATGTGCTTCTAATCTGCTTGTCCCTGGTAAATGTGCTTTGATTCATATCATGGAACAGTCTTGAGGTGCTTTTTTGGATCTCTTTCAGATTAAACTGAAAGGACAATATTTTCCAAGAGCATTTTCAATGCTCACTGACTGCATTCAGTCCCTAGTGGGATCAGATTTGTTCTTTTTGAGATAAACCCTAATGAAATACTCATGGTAGCATGTCAGGTCATCAGCACCACCAGTCTCATTGCACAGCTCTGTTCCCAGTGAGCCCCAGTCCTTGCTGATGTGCATATGGCCTCTGGCTTGTTGTGATGGTTCCTTTTAGCAGAGGTGGTCTCTGATTCTTTGGCCTTGAAAGTCCTTGGAGCCACACACCCAATTGCATTTCCTATATTAGGAGGGAAGAAGGAAGGAAATCAAGTCTTTGCCAGAGCCCAGTTGGAGATTTTACTGTATATAGGTCAGATTGTTCAGTGCTGAGGTTCTACTTTGCTTAAACTGGACAAGCTGGAATCAGCTGTGTATGGGTTCAAATTATCCACAGAATCAGAGCATTTCCCAGGTACTTTCTGGAGCTTAACTTCAGGTTTGCCCCATCTACCAAAGTTGGGGAGAGGAAAGAGACACAAAGAGATTTGCAAGGGACAAAATAGATCATCCTCTCTTTATGTCATATAAATAACCAGTTCTGGAGTCTTCTGGGACAAACAGATTTTCATTTCCATTTCTTTCTTGCCTTTCCAAAGACCTTTCCCAAAAAATAAGTGATAGAGGCTTCAGATAAGTGATAGAACTTCAGATACCATATTTCTTCATGTAGTGTGTTTTTGATAAAGCTTGATTCTAGTGAGACTCAAAGAAGTGTATTTCAATAATGAACAAATGCAGCCCCAATGGAATGTTTCCGGACTGACAGGGACTTAATGGCAGGGCAGTGTAGTAAATTTCTGGATTTTAATGAGATAAACAAAAATGCTGCTCTCTATATGATACTATTAATAAGCTGAACTTGGTTAAATTAGAACAGAAGCAGTTTGCAGACTGAGATGTAGGTATGCTGTGGAAAACACTAAGCTCTACATAAGTGATGTAGTAAAGATTTTAGCCACACATTTGGAAATTGAATTGTTAATGCTTCCTCAAGTCTGGTTTTGGTGTGGGTATTTTGTGTTTATTTGTTGGTTGGTATTTTTGTTTGGTACAGTCTGTCCTGTGTGTTGTCTGTTTCCCTCTCCCATATTCTTCCTCCCTCTGTTTTCCTGCTCTGTAGCAGCTCTCTGTAGATTGCAATGAACTCTGGAATAGAAAGTGCATAAAATTCAAATCTGAATAGATTGAGATCAAATATCCACATTAAATAAGAATACCTGGTGCCTATAGGACAATTCAGAGAAATTTTGAGTTGATCCTGGTTTTCTAAATTTTATCATGATTTAGTACTTGCAGTCTTAATGTTACTATGTTTGGAGCTAGCACTCAGTAATATATCTGAGTTCGATGTATCTCTAGCACCTAAGAAAAGAAAGTGATAAGAAAATTATCCTCCTTAAGGTTTTAGGTAATTATTCTATAGAATTAGGATAATCTGTGGGAAAAGTGCTCTCCAGTTACAACTTGAGTCCAAGCAAGTGGCTCACAAAATACTTAATGTGCTTCAGATATGAAGCACGCCAGTAACTTTTGTTTCTCATTGGAGCTCTTAAGCAAGAAATAAGCTTCACAGAGATGCTATTGTAGCAGTGTGTTATTAACTCCTCTTTGCAGTTGAATGAAGCCTTGAAGAATTTGGAATAAAACTGAGCTGTCTTAATGAAACAACATTTAAAAAATTGCATTATTTACCAACCTAATAGTTTCTTCAAAATTTTGCTTTGTTAACTGGAAAGCATTAAAAGCTAAAACCACTGTGAAGGATGTCATAAACAAAAATATTAATGAAATGTGCTGACCTCCAGATATATGTTCCCATGTATAAATATCAGGGCTCTTTAATTGACAGCTATTAAATATTGTGGTTATAATGGCTGAGTTAGCAGCCTCAGCTGCTGGCTGGCATTCAATATCACCAATATTTTTCTCTCTTAGCTATAAAAATGGGGGTGGGGGGAGGGAGAGAGCCTTGATTCACTTTTTACTAGTGGGAAGGTGCTTAAGATGCAAATGAAAAACTCTACTATCCCCTCTTTCAATATGTATAGCAAGTGTATTCAGCCTGTCCTTGCCTGCCTCCTGTAAAAAGAAATTTGTTATTGGAGACTGAGCTGTGCAGATTTTTGTGCTTCTCAGTGGTTGTGCTACAATATAAAGATCATAGATCTCATTCCCCTGTAAGGACACCTCTTTCTTTCTGCAGCAGAAACTCATTAATTTTAATATACACCAGTGAAGCAGCTGAGTGGGCTTTGAGGTCTCCTTCATAGCAGCATGTTCTGTAGCTTCTGCACCACTGAGTTCATTATTGTTTTATTAATAAAGCAAGGAGGAATACAGTGGAGGAATACAGTCGTAATGCTGTCCTGCTCAGATATCACAGGGCATCAGCACTCTTCAGAAACAAAAGAGATCCTGCTTGAAAATTGAAATGAAACATTATTTGTTTTGTTTAATCTCCAAGTGAGGAACATGGGGCACATTTCTACGTGGTTTGCTTCTTTATTTTCTTCTTACTCTACAATTACACAGGTCAAGGCTATGAAAACTGGTGGTGTAAGAAATAAATACAATGTTAAACGGGGCCAATATAGGGCTTGTCTGCATTTCTTCTACCAGCAACTGTATGAAAGGTGTTTCCTCAAGCCTCCAATATTTAACTATGCTGACATGAGTACTTTCAGAGGTACATATTTACTTTCTGTGTTGCTTCATTAGGATTGATACTTCTTTTAAACCTTGGGAGCCCAGTTCTACTTCTGCCAGTTCCCAAGTGGGTCTGAAAGTCTCAACCCAGTTCCGCCAGGATGCATAAGGAGACATTCATCCAGTATTCAGAGCACTGAAGATTTTTAAGAGAGGCATGCAGTGATGCTCAAGACCTGTGTGTATTGGTACAGGTCCAATTCAGATTTGAATTCAGAATGGAGGTTTCATACAGCTGTCCAGTCACTTTGTCCCACTTCTGCTCTGTCATTACAAAAATAAATAGCAAATACAGAATCTGTAAGTTTCAGCACGCTCTCATTTGAAGTTACTACTCAGTCAGAATAAGTGGTCACTTCTGCATATCCAAATATTAGGCATGTTTTTACTTCGTTCATTAAAGAAGTGTCTCTTTAATTTTGGTTTTGATTCTGTAGATTTTCTCAAGACTTGGATGTGGAAATTAAAACCAAGCAGACATTTTTATTGTTTCTAAGACCAAGTTTCCCATCTTTTCTCTTTTTAGGTTCATCTGTCCTTACAGTCCCTATGTAAATATGCCCTTTTTTTTTCTGGTTTGTCCCAAGACTCATTCATTTTAATTTATAGGCCTCAAGTCTCCTTTGTATGCAGTAATTCCCATACCCTGAAAAATGTGCATCACAAGCTCCAGCAGAGCCTTATTTAACCTGCCTCTCCTGTTTCAGGCAAAAGAATGAAGGAAAGCATATTGGAATGTCTCTCCATGCTGCTGTCTCCCTATGGTGATTGATTAGTGTCCTGTCAAGAACTGCATGCCTTGATTGATGTGTGCTGTGATAGAGGGATGTGCTGTGCTTGCTTGTTTGCAGTTCCATGCACAACAGAAATGTTCTTTGTAGCATCCTTCATCCATCAGCTCAGTTTTGCACTTTGGAACTGGGGAGTGGCTGGGCAGCAGAGAGGCAACCTTGCTCTCCTCTCCTTGTTACCCATAGAACAGGTTAGGTGAATCCTCTAACAGGAAGACAAAGCAGCTGAGCGTGTTTGGCTAGGCAGACTTTTGCCTGACATGCACAGAGACAGAGGGCTTCTGTGAAGATCAGAGTAGACAAAAAGCCAAGCACTGGAAATGTTCCAGGAAAATGTTCCTTTCCTCAGAATCCAGAGTGGTACACTGCAATCTAAAGATGAAGAAAAGTTTATTGCATGTATTTTTCTTCTCCACGTCTGTATTAGTGCTAATGCTTTCACAGCTCCCTGAGAGTTTTACCTGCCATCAGAAATCCAGAGTTTAGTCAGATGAATGTTTCTGAATCTTTCACAGTACTCAGGTTGCCAGACATATGAGAAGGAGGTGAAGGTTGTGGTGTCTTGGAAGCAGCGTGGCCTTGGATCTGTGTAAGCCAATTGGAAAGCTTCTGTCACCTTTTATCATTGCCCCATCAGGCAGAAAATAAGATTTGCCTTGGAGTAAGTAAACAACCTGTTTATATTTAAGTGAATCACTGGGAGAGTTGGTAGCACCCTTTTACTGTAGGAGGAGAGGTGTTTTCTATGACCAAACACCTGCATTCACTGAGTTTCGAAGGCATAGTCAAGATGCTGGTGGCTGGCATGCTAGAAGTAAAACTGGCCTTGCTATCAAGAAATCTCTGCTAGGTGATTGAAGAGATTTAGAATCAGAATAATATGTTGGAGTATGAACAGACACATAAATTAATATTCTCCCTCCATCTTGAGTGCTCCGTTAGGCAAAGGGAGCTGCATGCCCCACCCAGAGTCTGGGTAAATGTTCTGGCAGTGGTAGCTGCAGAGAGATGCTTGCTGCTTGAGAAAAGGTAAATTCTTACTGTGAGAGATCATCATGAAAAGCATTGAAGATTCTTACCCAAAGAGAAATTCAGGCCTGGAGGTAACTGAGATTTAGAAAATGTCAGGTTTTATGAAAAGAGCCAGATGATGGCAGCATAGAATGCAACAGAAAACTGGGGAAATTCCTGAGTTAAGTAGCATGAGACCTGCCCTTGAAAACTGAGTGAGGGATCAACCTCTTCATCTAATCCTCCACTTCAACAATGGCTTTTGAAATACAGGTTTATAGTTCTGGAAAGAAGAAAACAGTGATTTTTTTTTTTCCTGTGTGACTGTGTTGCTCTTTCAAAAAGCTAAGCAATAAATCATCTCAGAAATCTTTCTTATGTGGCATGAGAGATAAACAGTTGTGCTTCACCCTTTCAGACCCTGAAGTCTTGTATTCTGTCCTCAGCTGCATAAGCTCTTTTAGCAATCCTGCCCTCCACTTTCTTAATTTCTTGTCATCAAGACTTAATCAATAGCTACTGAAGCCTCCAAAGGAGAATTCAGACTATATCTGTAGCTATAATAGGAAACATAAACCATGTGCATGTTATTTTTTCAAGAGAAAAGATTAACAACACATGTCTGAATCAAAGATGATTGACTTGGGCATCTAAGAAGCGAATGTCTTTTTTTTTGGTGTGACAGAAAAGTGCTGTCTCTATGGCAAAATATCAGCCTGCTTCTTCCTGGAGCACTGTTTAGTGAGTGGTATCGGCAAAGGTCAAGTTGACCACTGGGCAGGGATTGGTTTCTCCAGATCTATTGGTCATGGAAGAAGAGAGTTGGGTTTTTAGCTCTTCAGAATTGCTTCTGCAGGAATATCCATGCAGTCCTGGGGAAGCGAGCATGCAGCAGGGCACTTCCAGGACACACACTGTTAGGAGATAGGAAGTGAAGACAGTGAAGCAACAGGAAGTCACAGCACATTCAAAGCTGCTGTGAATATGGCTCACACCTATGTTGATACAATTTAGAAGTGAGATTGCACCTCTGTTTGTTGGTAATTCTCAATTTTTGGAGAATTTTCACTAGCCAAACCGCTCCAGTGATTTTATTTTAATATTTATTGAAAATGTTCCCATCCACAAGCTTATAGAAATATTTCCTGGATAAGCAAAAGATAAATGGCTGTAATGCACTTAAACATTGACTGCTTTTTTGACAACAAAGACCACTGAATTAATGCTTGTTACATCTGCAGACTCCTCAGTCTCCTTGGGATTTAATTGGAAATTTCAAGGACACGAGTACTTTTCAATGCTGAACATTTACAGAAAGAAGAGTTGCTGCAAAGAGAAATGGAGACTAGTAGTTTCTGGGTGGAATGGGAGTGCAATATATTTTAAGTTCAACTGATTTCTGGAATGGCAAAGTCATTGCTGTTGTGACAAGCTCTGGCTCTATAGATCTCTGTTACTGTACCTTTGACCCTTGGTTCTTAGCAGAACTGGCTGTTTTGCTTGCACTTACCTCTGCCACCTAGAAAGGAGGGAGTCTCCTATGGAAAGCAAGGATTGCCAAGCCCTGTTTCAATGGGCTACTTTGAAAAGCACTAAAAACAATAATGTTTATCCTTGTATTTGTGGAAACGCCATCCTTGGGACTGCATTCATTGTGAGTTTCTACCCCAGCACTTGCAAAAGACAAGATTCTTACTTAATCTGGTTCTATTAGTTGTAATAACAAATAAGGACGTTTGAGATTTAAAAAGAAAAAAAAAAAAGAAGATATTTCCTTGTGAAACCTCCCCAGGACAGCTTCATGTTATGGCAAGAGAGCAGGCTTCAGAAGAAAGTTGACTCTCATTTCTGTTCCTGAGATACCTTACAAATAACAGGAATCTGATGGATTGCTCTGGCTGGTAAAAGTAAATTCAAACCATTCAGTAGCACCAGTAAGGAATTTCTAGAATTCCCATAAACAGAGAAGCGACACACTTCTAGCCTATGGGAATAAAACAGGAAGGAGGAAATAACGAAGAAAAAGAAAGAAGAAACAATGTATCTGCTGCTGCTTACTGTCCAATGCAAACTAAAATCCTTGCCAAGAGAGACAAATTGCTTAATACCCATACAGCACTTTGAAGATCTAAAGTACAGTAAGTGTTATTATTATTATTACTTTTACTACAGCTAAGAACTGAGATTGCTCTTCTAAATGGATATGCTGAGTTTGATCTTTAAAACATTGTATTAAAAAAGGCCTGCATGAAATTTTTCTGAAAAGGAATGAATGATATGCTACATTTATCAACACAGTAATAAAGCATTTGCAATTAGCTCAGCTTTATATGGGCTTGAAGGAAAGGAGTTTCTGAGTCAGCATGTGGTGCCATTAAACATATTTAGGGGTACTTTAATAATAGTGTTTTCACATCCTCTTAGTGCATATGACTATACAAATAAAAAAAAGAAAATTGCTCCTGGGATTAGGAGCACACTGTGTTCATGTTATTCCACACCTCTGACTGTAAGTACTGCCATCAGGAGGGTGAACAAAGCATGACCATGAAAATGGGCATCATAATTGTGAAGTGATACTGCTAGTGCCCATTTTCCAGGAATGCTAAGTGGTTGCATGTCAGGGGTAAGCACACAGAACCTCCACACATGGCTGTGCTGTTCCCCCTCAGAGATCTCCAGTTCTCCTAATGAAATCCTTGGTGTCTTTCCTAACCTATTATTTTCAAGTACTGGTGTGTCTGCAGTATAGTTCTTCTCTGCTGTTATTTCTTTGAAGTGAACAGGAATATCTGGACAATGGATCTTGGCATAGTAATTTTAAGAGCTTGAACAGCTTCAAGAAAACTCTTTACTCCTAAATAGCAGCTAGTTTAATACACAAAAGTTTAGCAGGTGTCACGTGGCTATGCTGAAAATCATTGCACTCTTGGTTACAGAACACTCCAATGCTGGAATCAGGAAAAGACCCACTGGTCATTTACTATAGAATCAGCAGCATTGTGTTTTCTGGGACAGGAAGGACCACTATGGCTGGGTTATGAGGATAAATGTGATATTAAGACTGCTGTGACTTTGTGTGACCAGGCCTGGACTACTGTCGATGGGCAGAAGTTCTTAGAAAATCAAAAGATAGAACCTGGAAGCTGAACTTTCTGAATTCTTTGAAAATTCTTGTTTCAAAAGTCTCTTTAAATAAAACTATGTTTCCAATTTCATTTTAAGTGCAGCGAATGATTTTGTAGTAAGTTCTTCTGGGAGCTCTATAAATATACAACATAAATTATGTCTACTTAATATTCATTTGATTTGTTGAGCACCATTTTGAATTGCCTTCTTACAGCAGATAATCAATATGAATGTATCTACAGCACATTAGACAGATTTGGGACTGAAACAAGGTTCAACCTGAAAGTAAGGTTGGAAGAAGGCAACATTTTCAAATAATAAATCTCACTGAGGACCTTTACATAGTTTCATTTGAAAATTATGACAGTTTTCTTTGCTGATCCTGATGCATACTGCAATCTATCACATTTTCTATCTCTTACTGTTCATCTTCCCCAAGATGGATAGGAAAAAAATTACATTGTCAATTGTTTTTTCTTGATTATTCTTACTTCAGTTGTGACATTCATGACAGTATTGGAAAATGTCCAGTCTCCCACACTCCTACCTATAACAAATACAAAAAATAGTTTAATTTTCTTGCCCACAATTACCTACTGGGATACTGAGATTAAGATGAGGTATACACGTTTACTGTGCATATCTACAGTGAATGTCTGCAAAACTGAAATGAAGTTACCCACTTAGTATTCTGTTCTGTTTTCAATGTCTATATTTGAAGATCATTTTATCAGAGTTGCACTTATCAAAAGGAATAAACAACTTTTCATAAGTCATTACTTCACATATAGGGTGAAACTGTGCAGATTGCAACTGATTTGTAAATAGAACTTGTCCACCTGTGCTCCTCTCACAATTTTAATTTGCTGTAACTTTATTTTTCACAACTAATTAGAAATTGTTTCATAGCTATCATGTATTTCCAAGTTTTACGCCAGAGGTATTTGTGTTTCAGTTCTGAGTGAAATTCTTCCTGTACAGTAGGTGATTTGCAAGGTCCTTTATAATATTTGTTGATAAAAGGTGATATGTAAATTATCTTTACTACCATATGGCCTCTTCATGTTCCCAATTCAAATCCACTGGGAAAAATCTCTCAGCAACATCAACAGAAGCACATCTGGTCCACACATAGTCTATGACAGAGTATTCTTTTGGTTTGATTAGTCTTTCTATGCAAGTTCAAATGTATTAGACATAAGAAGAAGAAACAAAGCTTCTCAAAAATGAAACCCGCTCTGCAATGTGTTTGAGATATGCCAAACACTGTTCTCAGTAGAGACTAGCATTACAGATTTTAAAGAGGCTTGGGGAGAGGGAAAATAGCTTGTAAGGGCACAGCTTACAAACCATCTGGACTTTCAGGTCAGTAGTTTGCTGCAGAAATGCTCCAGACATTGCATATTAGAAGACAACATATTTTGCTACGTTCTCCTTTTCCCCTGCTGCTGACCACTGTTGCAGTGATACAAAAGTAAGTGATGACTGTTGGTACAGTTATGTTTTGTGATGCTTTCAGATGAGGGAAACAATGAGGTACTTACCCATGGGATATGCTGATTATCATGCCTGCAGTGCAGGCAGAGTTTTCTTCTTCTGCTTACAGAAAAGCATGCCAAACTTGTGTCAGTGATTCTTTCCACTGCAGCCTCTTGCGTTCTGAAAACATTTTCAAGATAAAAATGACAATGCCAGTGAGAATGAACCTTGACAGCAGTATAATGAAATGTGTGGGAGGGAACACTCAATCTGCAGACTTTGAAAGAAAATTTTATTCCACCTCCAGTCCTGCAAGATGTGGTATTGGACCAAGGACTTTCAGTGCAAGTAGCAAGAGCATACAGTCTAATTCACTCCCAGTGAGAATAATCCCTTCTGGTGCATACAATATTAATACTCCAGGGTTTTCTCCATCTGTTGTCATGTATGCTTAAAGTGTACCTCTTTGAGGCAGGAAGTGACTTTATTGTTTCATGCATTTACTTGTGCCTAGCACAGTCAGACATACTTAGGGGGATATAATCACTACTGTAGTACAAATAATTTTTCTTCTCTTGAAAAACTCACAGGAACAAGGGATATTACCCCAAGGCAGAAGAGTTGGACTTGATGGACTTTTCCAATTCAGTAATTCTGCGATTCTCTATAAACTATTTCCTAAAAATAGATGTATTTTTTGTAACTGAATGTAATTATAAAAGTTTGCTTTAGTGAAAGTACAGATTTTCATGAAATATAAGCTGTATAAATCTATTGAAAAATATACAAGAGCAGCAGAAGAAACTTTCAGTACTGATGGGAAGACAAAACCAATAATAATGGTATATGTGGTGAAGGAATGAGAAGGAAATTAGCTTCCTGAGAGCTCTTGGCTCTGAGGGGAATATGCCACACATGATTTATAAAGCATGATTTGTCCTATAAAACCCAGGAAAAACTCCTTAACCAGCTCTTTAACCCTGAGCACTAAGTAGCTGGACTCAATTCTACAGCCATGTCAGGAGGAGCATTCCTATTTGTAATCCTGTTGCAACAAAGAAGGCAACTCTCATGATTATATTGCTGTGGGTTTACAGTGTTTCAGGTGATTTTTTTAAAGTTAGAGAGATTTAAAAAGAAAAGGAACACAAAAATCACAAATCACAAAAAGGGTGATGAACTTTAAATGGCTTCAAGTAAAATAAGATGCTTGTTGGTTTTGAAGAAATTCTATGGGTTTCTAAATATAAAATTTAGAGTTTTTAATGGCCCTTTATAGACTGTACGTGTTAACCATAGTAAAAATCTAGCAAAGATTAAAAAGTAGTAGCACAAAAGAAAGGCTTTGTCTCTATATAACAACTTCTAGAAGGAAATTTGATCCAAGGCTGCCTCTTTTTTTCCCCTCTTAATATACTGAGATATATATAACAATTAATTCCAAGCTGTTACTTTTTAGTTTATGAATAGGTCACAGATAAGAAATAGATTAGGCTTCTGTTTGTATATGCACTTCTCCTTTATTGTCCTGCTAGCCTGCAGTTTCTCAAGTCAGCTGTGAGCATTTTTCCAGCAGTGTGTGCTGGAAAAGCATAGGCAAGCAGCTTGTTTGCTGCTCTATTGAAGTATATTTGTGTTTGGTTGATCTGACAGGAGAATTACATTGCTCATCAGGGAAGCTAAGATGTGTGTTTGTGTCTTTTGGGTGATGAACTTGCATTTCAAACATATTCCATTAAAATATTCCCTTCTGGGATAAAAGTGCTTTTTCAGAGAGAGACTGCTCAAAGGAGATAGGAAATTGGAAAAATGAACATTTCTTCCAGGAAAACATTCAAGTGATTTTTTGTCTTTTGAGATTTTTTTTTCATCCTGAATTAAGATAAAAGGCAAGAGTTCGCAGTCTCTCTTGGGGTAAAAACTATTTTAGGAGAACCAGATTAGAAAATTTGGTGCTTCTTTAGTTGCTGACAGGCGATACAGCTGTCACCTGGGAATGGTTTTATTTCTCAAATTCCATTCATTTCTTTCATGCAAGGGCTTTTTAGCTGATGGTATATTTCTTTCATTGTAATTTTGGCCAGCTCAAATAGTTAGCTAGGGCGGGGCGTGATTAGGAATGCGAGTGAAAGATTGCAATGACTCACTTCACTACTGAGAATTCAATTTCAACTTGCTTGAACTGCAGGGGGTCACGCAAATTTCAGAAAATTCCTAAAATAAAGCTCTTCTGCGGGAGGGGAAAGCCGGCACTCACCATGGAGGAAAGCCAGGGCAGTTTTGTGATGGCTTGGCCCGTTTCAGCGCCGGACGGCCGCAGGTGCCCTGGCCGCTCTCTGGCCGGGCGGGGGCCGGGCGGGCTCGGCGCCCTGAGGGCCGCGCAGGCCGGGCCCGCCCGCGGCGCCTGAGGAAGGCGAAAAGGCCGCAATGGTGCCGGGCAATGAGGAGAAAAGTGTGGTACACAGCCCTGAGGCCCCGAGGTCAGGGCAGCAGCGGGGGAGGAGGCAGCCCAAGTGCCGCAGCAGAGATCCGTGAGTTGGACGGGAGCTCCATAACGCAGCCGGCAGGTGCCCCCGAGTCTCTCCCATGAGGTGATATAAATGTCTATAGTGCTTGCTTGTTACAAGGCGAGGCAAAAAAAATATCTCAGGCATGGGAGAGCACGTGTCCTTCTGAAGGAAATAATGTGTGTTCTTGCCTGACTCTTTTCATATGTGTGTGTTTTAAATCTTCTGAAACAAACAGAAAAGTGTGGTTGCCTAGGAGAAGGAAAATATACAAGTATTGATATTTCATTACTGAACTGGGTCATTCACTTTTTGATTATAGTTCTTGGAGCACTTGGAGTCTGATGAGATAATCATCATCCACACTAGGTATTGCCACAAAATCTCTGCAGGGAGTTTTTCCGTGAGGTGAATTCACTGCCAGTCAGGCTCCTGAGGGAGAGCCCAGGCACAGACCACAGCCTGCAGAAATCACAAAGCAGGGCCCGGTGCTAGAAGTGTTTTCCTCAGTTACAGTTTCTGGTCACTGGCCTGAGCACAGATAGCCCTCAGCCTCCTCTTACCCTGTTTGCTTTTCCTAAGACAGTGCGATATTTAATTAGCTGCACTTTGTTTTTATAGTGAAAACAAATATTTACAGTTTACATCGTGTAGTACAACATGCTAGATCTGATACAGCCTAAAAGAATATCAATGCAAATGGTTTTTATAAATTTCCACATGCAGCTCCTGAAGAATTTTACATGGGCTGGGCCCTGCGGGGTCCTTTGTGCAGCCTAGAGGTGGGACAGACAGACCTGTGCTCTCTGTAGTTCACTTTGGGAAGCTTGCTCCAGCTTCCCAGGCTGTTTGTCAGTAGGCAGGGTTTGACTATCTGCCTCTCCCCGATCATGTCAAGTAAAATACTTATGGAGTGGATGGCCCAACCAAACAACTTTTAAGCATGGTAGTGTGTTCAATGGATCACAGAAAAATAAGCTACTTTCTCACCTTGCAAAGCTTCCTATTTATTTCCTGTGTGCAGTTACAATGTTAAAATCAATGTTATTATTCACCTGAGTGTGTGCTGTTTGACATAAACAGGGATTGGGTCCTCATCTGAAATATTGAGTATATGAATCGTATAAATAGGGGACTAAATAAATTACAGTCACTAGAGATGAACCAAAATCCTTTCTGTTTTTCAATGTATAAAGAGTTATCTTTTTTTTTTTTTTAATTAGACTTTACAGCTCTTACTTTACCCTTGACAATTTAACTAAAATTATCCAAACTGAGATCTCATTAGATTTTAATTTTGTGGTTAGAGCATAATTAAGCCATCAAGCAGCCCTAAAAACACAATCCTTTGTACCCCAGTACTTGGAGTTCATAAAGACATGTAATCCCTAAATGTTTCACCACAAATGAGTCTGGATTGGATGCTTAAATAGAGAAAAGGCTGTGCTGTGGTAATATGCAGTCATAGGAAATTGTTCTTTAAACATTTTGGTTTTGGACTGCAGCTGTCAGTTCATCTGCAACCTACCATTTCTTACCGGGTTTTTGATCAGTCAGGGACATTATGTAGTTCTGTAGTTCCACATAACCTGAGGCATTTTCACACGCCTCTGCAGGGCAGGCCAGTTTGATTGCAACTTGCAAATTCACCACTTAGGCAAACTGTTATGTACTTGCAGGAAGATGTCTAAACTCCCTTTGCCCTAAGCTGTCATCCACGGCTGGATTCTTGGTGATTGCAAAACAGTTATTGAAGGTAGTGGAAATTGTGCTGCTCTACCAGCTGAGAACCCAGGCCAGAATGCATGTGGGAGTCATAAAACCTCTGCTACAGTTTCTGATATTTTCTGCTACTTTGATGTTTTGTCCTTCTATATGCCTTTACAGGAACTTCTGATTTGTATTGTCTGGGTGCAAACAGGATTGAGATTTTCTACCAGCTTGCATGTATAGATACACATTCAAAAGTAACTCTTGCTTTCTGCAGTAGGAAAGCAAGGAAAGGTGTAAGAATCCCTTTGTTTTTTTGGCAGATGTACCTGAAGAAAGTGGGGTGGACAGGGCTCTGGCTGCTGCTGAGACTGATCTGGTTTATCAATATGCCAATGGTGGCTCCTGGAGCATGTGGGGTGAGTGTACTTCAGTGTCACACCCCAGCCAAACATTGTTACCTCAGGTGTGCTCAGAGACTGCAGTGCTCCTGTTTTCACTGGCAGTTCAGTGAACTGAGTGGGGCTGAATGATTTTTCCCACCTCTACTACAGCTCTGATGTAGACAAGAGCAGAATGTGCTGCCTACAACCATTAGTGTCTGTAGAACCTGGAGCTTTGGACAAGAGACACCTGAAAGGCCAGTGGGTGACCTGGCTACCAAAGGAGTTTAAGAGTATACTGAAGTGTTTTGAGCTTAAATGAGATGAAGGAATTGAGGGTGTAACACAGGTGTGTCAAAAATAATCTAAACACGGCTGTTGAGGTTAAAATTAGCATTTACTTGCACTGGTAGTATCTTATTTTGATACTCTTAGAGGATATTATTCAGTGAGAGTAGAATTGCAGCAGTTGAATGGATGGCAAGTGTTAACACTTTTGAGGCCTTTGATTATGTTTTTTCCCCCCCACCTGTTAGATCTAAAGTATTTTTTTTGACTACTGAGCTGTAACCCAATGCAGGTCTGTGCTATCATTTTGTTGCTCCTAGAAATAAAAGAAAGGAATTTATGTAATCTTTAAGTAAAGATACTCTCATGCTATAGATTTTGCTATATCTTGAGCTCCTACTAAAACACCACTGAATAACAAGCACTGTATGTTTATATATATACATATGTATATAAAATTTAGTATCCATTCTCATTTAATCATAAGTATTAAATATCTATCTGGAATAGAAAGGATATTTAATGCAATTTGAATATTCTGCAGGTGATTTTTTAAGTTTTAGGGAAAATAATTATTTTATTCAGTTATTTGGATAAAGCAATTATTTTATTAAATAATAATACTTTTTATTTCCGTTAGTATTCAATTAAATAATTCGTAGGTTAATTGACATACATTCTTTATCACAAAAGGCAATGTAAGAAATGCGGTGTAGTTTGGGGTTACGTCGTAGACTCTGTGAAACCAATAGACCCGCGGCCTGTGCTCCCACCAGGGGGCAGGGCGAGACAAAAATTAAGGAGTGTCAAGGGGACAAATCCAACAGCCCTGCTCTTAATCCCCCTCAACCTCAATTTTTGCAAAGGCGCAAGCTCTGCAGCTGTATCACTATCTAAGTGAAAGCAAGTATTCTGGGTTTTGGNAAAAAATTCTAATGGCTGTTTTTTGTTTGTTTGTTTGTTTTTGTTTTTTTTTTTTTTTTTTTGAAAGGGAGTTATGTAAACAATGCTTGGCTTCTGCTTCAGTGAATATATACATATCACTGCCTCTGAGATACTGTATGTCCTCAGAAACAGAACTCCTATGGTCTATTTACAGAAGCACTTTTTAACTATGTAAAGCTATATAATAAAAGAATAAATCTGTTTGTTTCACATCTTGTAAAAAAGTTGTTCTTTAAATCCCCTCTCCAGTGTTTTAGCTATCATTTTTCTTAAAAAATTGGAAGATAGACACTGCAATTCAAGACTGTAGCATTATATTGTTCTTTGTAAAAACAACATAGTAGGAGCCTGAGGCTTATCATATGCCCAATTACAGGAGAACTCTGACGTCTTCAGTGTTTCTTGTGCCTAGGAATAATGCAGAAGGCAGGCTACTTCCTAAGATATTGCAGTGACCCACTTGTGCTCTGATGGGAGGAGGTCAGTGACTGAAGGATGTTTAGCCCAACCATAAGTCATGCTTAGTTATGAGGAGCAAAATCCAAAGCAAAAACGAGGTTTGTTCATGAAAGTGGAAGCGCTTTTAATGAATGCTGTTCATAATTAATTATACCCAATCCCAGATGATTTGAGTACTCATCTCAGAGCAAGAATTGTGAGAGACTGTTTAGTAATTACACCACAAAATTTAATATCTGTGAAAGGTGAGAATCATCTGAGACTAGAAATGTGTCATCTAGTTACCAGGCCATTCCAAGCCCACAGCTGAGGTGTGAAGCTTGTAGCAGGTACCTGTGGATTACTAACAGTCATGATTTTACATGTATATTACCAGAGGTACAAATTGTGATACACCAGCAACTGTACTGAGAGGAAGTTGGTTTTCATCCCTCATAGCTTTGGCAGTGAAAAAGCAACTTAAAATTAATGATACACTTAGCTTTGTTGAAGGAAAGGCTTAAGGAATGTGTTTTAGCAGTTCCCAGAAAAGCAGTGTCCCCCTTGTTTAAGAGAAAGAGATTCTCTTTATGACCTGTAATTAAAGACTCCAATGACTTGAGTATCTTTGTAGTTCTTTGTTTTTCATTTAAACTTTAGGCTTCAGTGTTGCATTTGGCTTGAGAGATAAGTTATTCAGGTAGGTCAGCTGTGTCAAACAGGTAGAATAAATGCAAGCAGATGTGGAAGCTCTGAATGCTGGGGGGAAGGGGTGGTAAATAACTGCATGGAGGCTGATAAATGCTATTTCTTACCTATCACTTCTGAAGTGAAACTGTGAATCTCAGCACTGTGCTCTGCCCTGTCAAAACCTAAACAATGGCTTTGGGTGGAGGTGGGTTGTATTGATGAAAGTACTTACAGGAAATGACCACAGTGCAAGAGTCAAGTAGCACCTCTGTCACAATGATGTTTGTGATCATCTGCCAGCTCTCTTCCAAAGCTGCCAGAGACTTTGAGTATGTTTCTTCTATGTGTCCTTGGGATGTTTTTCTCATTTCATAACTTAGAACTATAGGAAAAAAAATTAAAAGTCCAGAATCTGGAATGCTTCATAATCTGTACTTTTAAGTATATACAGACTCACAAAGTCATGCAGGCTGAGTAGGACCCAGCATCCAGCCCAACCCACTTCTCAGAGCATCGTCTATACCGAGTTCAAAGTAGGTTCCTCAGGTGTTTGAGGCCTCCAAGTCTGGAGACTTCTTGGGGTCCCTGGACAACCTGTTCTACTGCTTCCTGTCCTGTCACTGGCAAAAACTACTTTCCTAATCAAGTCATAATCTTCCATTTTAGTTCATGGTAACAAAAGGCACAGAGAAGTTAAGCAGTGTACATAATGTTAAATACTTAGGTAGCATCTTAAGTAGTTAAAGTGAGAATTCTGACAATTAGAGCTGGGATATGAGAACAAGCTGAAAAAATACCCCCCTTCAGAATATTTTAGATTGAGAACAAGAAATAACTTTTCTAATCTTGATACTCTTTTTCTTCTAACTATTGGACCTAAAAGCTGTCAAGCATGAGTTTAAAAGGATTTCAGTAACTGGTGGAAGATGTAAATACAAGCATTTCTTATGATGAATTAGCTTCTACCTGATATTTTCCTAAACTTCTTTGGATCAAAACATTTTAAGAGAGTCTTGGCTTCTTAAATATTTTTCTATCATTTTTAATAGAGAAAGAAGCCTTAAAGGATGATTGCAGCTAAGAGCTTATGTAAGAGCAGGCAACATTTCCTCAAAGAAATCTTTGCTTTAGAGCAGTGGCTTGAGGACACCTAAGTTGTTATTTTTAATCCTAGTGTTGATATTAATATGAACTGTATGAATTCTTCCTATGAGAACAAATATACAGGAAAGAATATAAGAGATTATATTTAATCTGATGTGTTTTAATGAAGAAAAACCTCATAGTCAGCACTCAAAACTTGTGTGAGGATAAACCAGATCCTACAGGAGGAATATGGAGTGGAAAAGCAGCTCCAAAAATACCTGTAACACAGCTAAGAATAACTATTTAAATTTATGGTTGCATTCAATGACCGTTATTTTTATATTGAAAAGAAAAAAGCAGAGCAGGGATTACTCCTTCTCCTTAGGTGCTTGTGTTTGAGTTTTGATTTGATGCTTTGACTCACTTCCTTCATCTCCTAAGCTACTGGCAGGTTGCACAAGCTCAGTCAAAGGAGAGAAATTCTCTGTTTCTTCCCATTACTGTAGTCTGATCTTGGAGTCAGGAGGCAGTTATAATTTGGGACTAGTGATCTGTGGCTTCAGTGGACAAAAAAACCAGACAGTTTGCAGGGAGAGACTAAAGCCTTGGTATTCCTGTGGCCAGGAGGAGAAAGAGGTAGTACTGCTCACCTCATCATACATGGACTCTCATGAACGGGAGGATCATGAGGGAACAGAATTGGGTACATTTCCAGATTATCCTTACTAAGTCCTCATGCTGAGCATCACTTTTCATGGTTTGGAAGTTAGCTGATTCTCACTGTTTAGGAATTGGCATCGAGACCTGAAGAGCAGATTTGCACTTGGCAAGACTGCAATGCATTCCACTGTGCTCAGTTCCTCCCTTTGTGGTCTGATGTGGCTGTGTCAGAGCCCATCAGCTGTGATTTCACATATATCTGCTTCTTCTCAGCCTCATCAAGGTGTGGATTACAACACTCTTTATTAAATACCTAATGACATTATCATATACCTCTTCATACCTTATGACTTAGGGAGAATGCTACCCTTTGTGAAAACAGTGCAGTGTGGATGCAATGTACTGTTTTCTTGGGACAAAGGGGAATACAGGAAATAATCTATAAAAATAATCTATAGATGCATACATATTGTGCAGTAGGAATCTCCTTTATTTATTTTTTTTCTCCTTTGTCTTTCATTTCTTTTCTAACTTTAGTGTTGTGTGTAACATATTTTATAGAATAAATGTATTTAATGTTGGTTTAACTGAGAAAATGTAGAGGATAAAATAAAAGACATAAATCCAACAGAAAGGCTATAGATATCTTCTCGGCTTGCAGATATCTTCTTCAGCACTGTTTCCATGGAAATTATTTATAGTGCCTGGAGGGAGTGAAGTGCAGGTCACAGATCTGCAGAGCTACAGTAGGCTTTCAGCCCAGTTAGGCAGAAGCTGACAACAACAAATGGGCATGTCTTCGAATGGAGCTCTTCTGCTTTCAGAGGAAAATGTAATCTCTTATAAAAATGTGGCTTTGAAAGAAAAATATTAATCTCTGTGGCAGTTTGGGGTGAAATTGGAACCAAGAGCTGTCAGTTTTCATAATGAAAACAGCTTCAAACTCTCTTCTTCAATTTCCCCTCCCCCTGCTGCTTGAGGTCATTAAGGGCTTCATCACATTTATTAGAGCAGAATTCTAACTACCGTTTCAGATAATCACTATGCATTCCAGTTTGGCAAATTATTTTACTTCTTGAATATCTACCTGGGACATGCTAAAACAGAGCACAATAGATAAATGTGGCAAATGCTGAGGATATTGCCAGTCATTAAGAAGCATAGTCTGCATTTTATTTACATAAAAACACGTTTTATATAAAATACTAAAAATATATGGACCATTTTTATATATTACATTTATGTATGTTGCACATATATGTATTTTTTCTTCTCAAAGACAAAAATATGTTATATAACAATTTATGTGATGGCTTTTCATAGCATTCATGTACAATGAATGCTTTGTACAAAGATTTTTAAAAGAAGGGTGCACAGATATATGGACTGCAGTTTGAATTAAGGTATCGCTTGTTTTGTCACAGATTATTTGGCAGTATTCTCTTTAAGAATTTTGAAAAAAAAAAAAAGGAATTTGTTATCCTCATAATTAACTATTTTTTTTTCTTTTCTTAAGTTAGTAATTTGTTTCTTCATCTCTTTCTTCCTAATTTATTAGAGAACCAGAAACACTCGCTATACTCTTAAAGATTAGGGTATGCCTAGGCAGACTCTGTGTGAAGCAGGTACTGTGTAAATGGCTACAGTATAAGAGTGCATGACCAAGCACTGTTTTTTCCATTTTGCTGGAGAAATG
>VZTT01032937.1:5125-20953 GCA_013400855.1 Buphagus erythrorhynchus | reverse complement strand
TGAATGCACACTGCTGAGCAGTGTGTTCTCCTGGGGGGGCACCCAGATTCCTCCAGCCACTCACTGCTGCAGCCCAGCCTGCAGTGGGTCTCAAGTTTAGGAACCTCTCTTTGTTACCTACTACTCTTAGATTGCTTGGATAGCATCAAGGAAGAGAAGAAAAGAATTAGAAATTATCATATC
Organism: Buphagus erythrorhynchus; assembly: GCA_013400855.1. Lineage (NCBI taxonomy): Eukaryota > Metazoa > Chordata > Aves > Passeriformes > Sturnidae > Buphagus > Buphagus erythrorhynchus. The sequence continues at coordinate 20,770 of VZTT01032937.1, read as the reverse complement.
AGTATGAAATAATTCTAATCTTATTACAGGAATCTTGACTTTTCCTCTTTTTCTTCCTTTTTTATTTATATTGTTTTTATGAGACTGTTGCCATCACCTTTTTCTCATGACTTTCTGTGTATTTTCACATTCTGCCAACTTGGGTATATTTCACTTCATATCGATTGGATTGTTGATCATTATAATGTAATACATAGGAAAGCACAAAATTGCAGAAAAAAAGGGAAGGACTTTGAAGTTTTTTTTTCTTACCTTTTAATGTGTTCCCACTGCACATAAGATAAAAGCAGCCAAAAATATTTCTACACCCAGTTGCTTTGTAGAGTTTGCTTGATCCTCAAGAGGAAAAAAAGTTCTGTACTAGGTCCCCATCTCCTTTTTAGGAAATGTAACAAGATTTTTCTAAGATAATAATTAAAAAAAATAGATGCTTTCTAATAGAATGAACACGATCTTGAGGAGTCCAGGCATTTTTTTTTGTATGTATGCAGAATGTAAAGTTTAAGTATAAAACTGAGCTACCCTGAATCTAATTTTCAGACTACCTTACCAGTACTTCTTCCTTTGCACATTATGATGGTCCAACAAGACTTGGATCAGGACCTGCTACATTCCATTCTTTTGTCTTTTCTAAAGTGTATATATACGCATGCTTGGTCTTTTTACTGAGACAATGTGTTCAAAAATTACATTGATCCTGTTTTTTGCAGTCTGCTGGTGAGCAAAAATAAGGGCATTTCTGCTGCTTTCTTCCACTACCTGCATAAGAAAGATGGGTGATCTCAGAAAGTATAGAAAGGCCATGAATAATTTGAATGAGGAACTGAATTCAAGTATGATCTATGAATGTGCTGTTATGAGTATTTGGGACCTGGATTTTTAATATAGTTTTATAGCAGACTGTTGCAGGTTTTATTTTTTTGCCTCCCTCCAAACTGATGATGGGAACTGTTAGATTTCCTAGGACTTCTTAATGAAAGTGCAAGTTTCACTGACTTTCATGAACTGATCAACTTACCTGAAACTAACATAAAACCTTGTTGGCACCATAATGCTCTTATTTGTATTTACCACTTAATTTAAAAAGGAATTTTAATTTAAAAGGAAGTGGCTTTCTGCCATGATCTCTTCCCTGTGGAGCTTGTTCCAGTGCCCAACCACCTTTTGGGTGAAGAACCTTTTCTTAATGTCCAAAGCTAACCTCCTGTGACACAACTTCAGCCATTCCCTTGGGTCCTGACTTGTCACCACAGAGGAGAGATCAGCATCTGCTCCTCTGATTCCCCTCATGAGGAAGCTGCAAACTGTGGTGAGGTCTGTCCTCAGTCTCCTCTTCTCCAGGCTGAATAAGCCAAGCCACCCCACTCTTTGCTCATATGGTGTCCTATAGATCCTTCACTACCTTTGTAGCCTCCTTTGGATGCTCTCTAACAGCTTTATATCATTTTATTGTGGCCCCAGGACTCGAGGTGAGGCTGCCCCAGTGGGAGCAGAGCTGGACAATCCCTCCCTTGGCAATGCTGTCCCCAGTGCCCCCAGGACAGGGATGTCCCTCCTGGCTGCCAGGGCACTGCTGTGACTTGTGTCCAACTTTCCACTGTCCAGGACCCCCAGGCCCCTTTCTGCAGCTTCTCTCCAGCCTCTCGTTCCCCAGGCTGTCCGTGAGTCAGTCCTTGGATGTCACCATTGGGAACAGATTTGCTGTGGAGCTGAAATTACCCTGTCTTGGTAAGTGCTTGAATTGGAAACACAGATACAGATATTTCAAGTGAACTTGCCAGTTTTATAATTGCTGTTAAATTCACAACTTAATGGACAGAAGTTCTATTTATATTTCATTATTATGCTGTGATACTCTGAGTAATTTTTTCCTATTACAAATATGTAGCTAAATCTTTCTTAACTGTATTCGTCTTAATTCCATTACTCAATTTCTCACAATAGCTGAATTTTCAGGAAACATTCTCTGATATATTACTTAATAGTTTAGTTCTTTGCAACCTTTTATATTTTTTGCATTTTCAGCCACTATTTTATTGTGCCTTAAAATAAAAGCAAACCTTAAAACCTATGATTTTCAGCCTGAGAGAATATTGAAATGAAAGCACATATAAGAAGGATCTAATTACAACATGCAAAAATAGAATGCTGTAAATCCTTCATTTTTAAAGAACTTTGTTTTGGATTGAAATTTAATCAAATTGCACTTTGAGTGTTTGAGTTCAAACAGAGAGGAAGGCTCAGAGTATTAACCCACATCCTATAAACTCTTTCTCCTGTGATAAGGCCTTCTTCACCTGAACAGTCTGACTGATGTCAGCAGCTCCAGTACTCATCAGCCTCAAGTGATAGAGCACAATTCCCAAGGAAATGAGCCTTTTTTCTTTGGCAGACCCTATTATGGCCACATAATATGGCTGCATTAGTCTTCTGTTATCTACATGACATAGGGAAAAGCTTCCATGGCCAGTGCAATGGGAATGCAGACTCTGGCAATCTGAAGGATTAAAAGCAGAGAGTGCTTTGTCTCTGGGGGTGCCCAGGCTAAAAACAGGTGCAGTGAAAGGGCCTGATGAATCCCACCAGGTATTCGACCACAAAATAGGAATGGGAGTGGTTTGGGGAACATCCACTAAGAAAAGCCCACAAACCCAATAAATTAACACCTAGGGAATATAATTCATCCAGCTTTTCACAGTCATTCCAGAGAGACTGGCAGACAGAAAAAGAGAGAAAGAAATGGGGAAAAAGTTCATACAAAATTCTGTATGACAGAACAAGTCACAAAGGCCAAGTATAAATAGGGGCAGATTTGTTAAGAAGCAGTTGTCGATTCTTTTGCCTTTTCCTTCTGCTTTGACTGATACCTTCTATTCCCTCGTACCACACAAAACTAATAATTTCTCATTTTTGTTACTGCAATTTTCCCATTTCCTGTGGTATTTAATGCATGACCCCTCAGGTTTCAGCACAGCTTCCACTTATTCATCAGAGGTGGATTCTTCTGCCCTGCCTCTGAGTAATTAGCTGACTAAACCTGAGCAAATTGTGTGGAGCAATAAGGAAACATGAACTGTGTGTTTTATTATTCAAACATTGCCTGCATCCTCTATGCATGTTGCTTGTCAATGTTCTGCACAAGGAATGAAAACAATTCAGATAAATAATCTGGTCAGAGGTTGCTTAACTCCGATGAGAGATGGGGGATAAAAATGTGGAGCAAGAAAGCAGTGCAGATTAAATGAAATGTAGATTAAGGAAGAAATTCTGCAAATATGTTTTATTCTTGTTTCTGCTGTTTATTCTTTTGTTGAAATAAGGAAGATGATACATTTAAGCTCACTCTGAAACTCCTTGTTCTATATGCAGAGGGTGTATCTTGAGGTTGTTTTGCTCTCTTTTAATGTTATTCAATTAAAATACTATTTTGAAGCTAAGAGTGTAAAGTTCAGTCTGAAATGTCTCAAATTTCCTTCCCTGTATGTTCAATGAAATAATTCAGTAGATTAATCTGAATTTAAATTTTTTCAAGTGTCAAATGCTCTTTATGTTCAAAAATTATATAGTGTCAAAATTTCCAAGTATAGTAAAGTATGTGGTTAGAAAACCCAAATAATTTATAGCTAAGTACAATCCTAGTGTTCATGCAATATTTCCAGTGTACTAGAACATAGTACAAAAATGCCTGAATGAGATGAATCACCCTGAAAAAACTGAACTGAAAAATTGCTTTAACCTTTTTGAAACAATGCATTTTGACATTTCCAAATGAAACAAGAGCCAAGATTTCATGTAGACTTTTCCCACTGAAGCTGTCATAAAAATCAACAAGTTCTCATGACGCATTTTGAAGGAGAATGCATTATATTTTAAAGTTAGAAAATGGTACTGCAGTTAACCAGAATTTTTGATACTTGATTCTACTGCTGGAGAGATTTGGGGACTGAGACAATTTCAGCAGGTCCAAACAACCATTACCCCCACAGAATGCAGTGGTTTGATGGTTATAAAAAGCAATTATATATCAGTCCTGTAAATTTTAAAATTTATTCATGATATTCCTCTTCTGTGAGAAAGCATTTGATGAGCAAGGGCTGCATGGACTAGACAGGCATTTTTGAGAGGATGAGTGATAACCTATCAATCTGAAGTCTGACTGAGTGTGTAGATGCTTGTACTGCACTTCTTCTCCACAGCTGGTTTCAGGTCTCCAGATGACTTTTCATAGAGGGGAATTGAATCTATTTGTTTTTTTAAATAGTAAGGGAATATGATAAAATATTTCCTTTTAAGAGATTACTCTTTATGCCATTTGCAACCATGTACAGATGTTCATGTTACAATTGATAGGAACTTTCAACTCCTCTGTAAAAATGGTGCTGTAGTTTTTCCTTTTATCTTCATTTTTTAAAAAAATCACAGTAACTTGCTCTTGCAGTCAGATACCAGTTTGACAGAACATGACTGGAAATGATTCTATTCTCTGCTTTGCTTGTGGAAAGCAGAAGTCCTTCCACTGCAACAAATGCAGTCACATTATGGCAAAACTGGCTGATCTGCTAAATCCCAGGGTGGTGTTATACAGAGAGGAGAATGACATGTGGCTTTTCAGAGCTGAACCTGGATAATAAATCTCATATTGGTTATGATTAATCTCATATCTTGGAAGAGGAATGAAAGTGGTTACAAAGTGGGTGCTAATTCACCTCTGAAGAGATCAACTGCTGTTTCACATACCTACATTTTATTTCTGGTGACTTTGAAAAAAATAATTTAAAGAATATTTTTTAAGACTTCCCACAAGATTTCATTATATGGGAAAGACCCAACAACAAAACCAAAGCCCAAACCAGCTGTGTCATGTGTAATAAAGTAGCATACAAAGGATGGCACTCTGGATCAAATCCAAAGCCCATTTTAATGAATTCAGCTTTTTCCCTTGACTTCTCTTATGTCTCAGGAGCTCTTATTGAAGAAAGAACTTGAGAACGCTTGCTATCATATAGGATTTAAAATATGCTGGGGTTTTTTTCCTCATTTCTTGTTAAGTTTTCTAGTTATTTTAGATGGACCTATGACTCTCTTACTGAAGAAGGGGTTGTTGTAGACTGGGAAAGGACAAGGTGGTAAACTTCCAAAAAGCAGATCAATGATGTGAATGATTTTTATGCAGAAACACACTTTTGGAACTGAGAGATAAATGTTTTGATGTGGGAACTATTCATAATAGACCTCAAACACTTCAAGATATGTAATTTCTAGATATGGTGTTCCTAAAAAGGAAATTAAAGGTGGTAAGTGATTCAACTGTGTGTCAGTGATGATTTAGGTTGGAGGAAGGTGAATGACACTGTCATGTTGAGCCCTATTTTATATAGTAATTATGAACTGTGATGAGAATAGTGGGGTGGGAGATCACACCTGTACACAGCAGATTTGAACTTTATATTGGCATGCTGCATTTGCTCCCTGCACGTGGATCTGTGAAAGGGTCATAGAAGCTCGAGTAGATAGAAAAGCCTTTAAAATCATATGATAGATAATCAAAGAGGTCAGTTGTTAAATTTATTCAGATTTACCACAGGTGTCATGTTCCCCTAACCTTGCTTGAGCTGGTGGCTGTGGGGGAGCAGCTGGGGCTGCCTTCCTGCCTAAACTGTGCTGTGAGAGGAGAGCACACAACAAACTGCTGAGCTTTGACTACAGTGCAGGTAGACAAACATTCTCCCCTGTTCTGCTTAGATCATTGTTACTGATCCATAATGCTGCTTCATTTACTTGTGATGATCATTTGCTGCTGCAGTGTGTCTTTTTAAATTCATTTTGTGCGATGAAAAATTCCCAGACAGGTGCACAAATGTCATCCAGGTACTTCTAGAGGAATTACATTTCTGTCTTTTATATACTGTGGTGAAAAAGTCTGCCCTGAGCAGTTTTACACAAGTATTTAACTTTTTAAAGAGTACAAGAATTGCAATTGTAATAATGATAATTTTCACTGGCATAGATTTGAAAACGTTTCCTAAGGGTGTTTTAAAATGATCACTTCTCTTCTGTCAATAAGGAAAATAAAGCATTGGAGACACTGTAGAAGTGGCCTAAGAGCCAACAGGAATCTGCTGTTCCAAAGAACCTAAAGAGTTAACATTCAAGAGCCTGCATGATATAAATTTTTATGATTCTGATGAATTAATCTGTGTCCATTTCTACTGACTGGGAAGATAATATCGAACTCCAGAGTATTGATGCAAGCTTCAGTTTGCTCTAATATTAACTACAATATTAACTACAACACAGCCCTCTCACACCCTGTCTGTAAAATAGCTACCTTTAAAATTGCTCTCAAAGTTTTTTGCTGAGTTATTTTTTAAGATTTTAACAAAAGTAAGGACTTCTGATATTTGATATTGTCCTTTGGTGGGAAGCTAAGTTATAGTAACCAAAGGAAGAAAAAAGTGATTATGCCTGAAACTTTTGTTTAAATGATCAACCAAGGAACAAAGTGCAAGGTTTCTTAGATTCCACTTTCCTCTCCAGGTGTGCTCCAATGTAGAGTGCCTATGTTGGACTTGTATTTGAGTTTGTTTTGCAGTAGATGCCATTCTATAGTCATAATTTCATTCCAATGTTCCCCTATCAAGTACACTGTAGACAATATTAGCATCTACATGTAGGTCTGACTATGAAAGCTGGTTTGTTGGGGGAAAAATAGGAGCTCCAAAATTTTGGAATTTGTAAATAGGTACAATGGGCTGAGTTGCAGCTCATTCACTCTCAGCATCTCTTAGAATGCCTGTTTTACATATTTGCCAAATGTATGACATATATGTATATACAGTGCAAGGAAACAGTCTCCATTTTGCAACACATCCAGGAAAAAGCATCCTTTAATGCTGCAGCTGTGAGATTGATTAAATATTTTCTAGAATCCATATTAATGAATGACTTCTCTCCATGGTTTGCTGTGCTGGAAGATGGGAATGGCAGTCACTTCTGCTTGGCTGATACTGCTCTATTATTGTTATTGCTTTTTAGTGTCACACTTTGCCTGGGATGTGGCACCATCTCACTCTGCTTTGTAGAGCCGAGGCTCACTAGAGGGGAGACTGGAAATATTCAGGACTATATTATGGCTGTTCCAAGCCTTTTGTTGAGAGTCTCTGCTCTGCCACAGTCTGCTTCCTGCTTTCACACTTCTTACCCAGTTGGTTGCTTACTTTCTACTTTGGAGTATTTTCTTAACAGCTATGGCTTTGTGGAAAGTAATTGATTTTAGGTTCTTGCAGGTACGAGTGGACGATGCAGACAGGTGAGCACACCTTTCCTGGGCTGCTCCTATCTGAGGACCACATATAGAATGTCTCTGAGGAAGAAGAGTATATTGAAAACTTTACCTAGTGAAAAAGAAGAAAAAATAGTATCCTGGGCTTTTTGCCTGCTAGAAAACTTCCAATCTGCTCTGTGAAATGAGTTTTTTATACCCATCTCTCTCAAACAGGTCAGTGCAGCATGAGGGAACTCTCAGTGGTCAAGCTGCTGGTGAAAATTCTCTTTCAGCTACTGTCTCTCAGGTCTTCTTGCTGAAGGTCAAGGTTTATTTAAGAATCTCTGACCCAGTGTCTGGGGCCTCTTTGCTCTGTGATAGCATTCAGTTGCCTCGTCTCAGCCATAAGGAGCTGTTCAGGCAGTTTCTCCCTTTTTTAATCTTTTATTAACAACCAGTGAGCCTGACTTCGTCTGACCTTTCTGCTTCTTGCCTTTATTTATCTGCCAAACATCAGCCCAGCTCCCTTGGTGAGTCTTGGATCTGTTTTGAGGAATCCTGGGAAGAGCTAGTTGGGATAACTTTCTCTTTTGGATGCCTTCCTTGGAGCTTCTCTTATCTCAAGACTTCAGAGGAATGCCTCAATACAGGCAAACCCCTTGAAGTTACAAGTTATGGTTAGTGCATTTTGCCTTAATAATTCTGTCCATGGGGCAGGGATTTTGTCTGTCCCCACTGGCATCCTGCAGTCTACACCTGCTGAAATGTTTGGGGTTTCTTAACTCATCACTCTGAAATGACACTGTAATGAAGTATTGTTCCTCTGGACTACTGGGGTGCATTATACCCCAAGGGACAGATTTTGCAAAGCTTTGCAAGAACATGGAAGGGTCAAGCTGCAGGTCTGTCCTTGTCTCGCTCAGTCCAGTGCTGATTAGCTCTCCCTGTGTAACTGCAAATTTAATTACTTCACCAAGGCTTTGTTTTTGACTCAGCTCTTTGCTGGCCTTGGTGTCAGCAGGGACTTGCCTGTGCTGCTGGGAGCAGACAGTCCCACTCCTGCACGCTGGGCCAGTGGCCACAGCTCAGAATGGAGCCAGCCCTCCCACCTGCAGCAGTGTGCTGACCTGATTTAGGTTCTGCAGGCAGGTCTGGAAGGCAGCAGTTGTAGCCAGCCTCTCCTAGCTGCCCTGAGATGCAGCCACCAAACTGTGCTCATTGTCTCCCAGTGCCACTCGCTAAGCGCTGGAGAATAAATCCATTAGAAGACCTTTTGGATATGAGAATTATAATTTTGCAAAACAGCAATCACTACAAGCATTACCCTTTAGCTACTGACAGCAAAGTTCAAAAATCTCATCATGTGCTGGTTTCGCAGCAGCTGATAAAGGTTAATAAAATGGAGGTTTTAAAGGCAGTGTTTCTAAATTTTTTATGCTCAGGAAGGATGATTCTCATTTTATTGGATTGACTTAACCCACACTTTCCATTCACATGGAAACTGCATGACTCTCAAATTCCTTCTGGCATCACATGGAACTATAAACTCTAGGCCTTGCTCCTGTCACAGCTGGCAGAGAGGAGATTGCACTGTCTGAAGTGAGCTGGTGTCTGTAAATATCATTGCAAGATCAGATTTGTGCAGTGGCCTCTGGAGAATGGCACATCTGCTTCACTGAATTATAGATGTTAATTCAGAATTGGATCCTGTACAACATTTCTAGTGGGAATTCTTAATGCAGTAGAGTATTAAGATTTCATAGCTTACCTTTATTATTCTCCTCTGTCTCTGAACATACTAATCCATGGTATAAAACAAAGATATGTTGCAACAGGAAGAATTTTAGAATTCTTTGATTAAAGTTGGCCCTGCTGTTTAGAGTTAGTGCTAGTTTCATGTCAGTTTGAGAGGTGCCTCCTGTCCTGTTTCTCATTAGTCAGGCATGATGAGGCAGGTTGTGTGCATTTTTACAGGTTGCCTTAATTTTACATGTTCCTCAAATGTGTACTTTGAGATTATTCTGTGCCTTTTATGTAAAAAGAGAAATGTAAATATCTTGAGTTTGTGGTACTACACTGAGTTCTACTGACTTAAGACAAAAATAAGGCGTTCTTAAATTGGGCTGATTATATTTAAAATTGAGTCCCTTTTTTGGCTCTGCAGTTGCTAGAAAAGAGCTTGACCTGATTCACTCTGCCAGAGGCAGGTTCATAACTGGTATCTTTTGTTTTTATTGTGAGCTGTACCTAAGCACCAAGGATATTTAGGATAACAGTACTGAGAATCTAGTTTTGATTGCTTTGTTCATTATATTCGCAAAGGCTTCACATAGGAAACAAGACTGTAAATAAAAGGCTTTAATTTAAATCAATGTTATAATTACAGAAGTGGTTGTTAATACTGACTTAATAGTTGATAAAACACATGAGACTATTTCATTTTTTACATCAAGTTCCACTTGAGATGTCTTGATTAATATTTGTGTCAGAACAGAATTGGGACAGGAGTTGGATGGCTGTAGTCCCTGTGCAGTTTGTGCACTGAAATTATCATGTATTAATTATTCATGTTGCATGGTCCATCCAAATCCATCAACTTCTCCTGAAGCAATGGCTCAGATCAAAAGTGGCTGATGTGCCCTTTGAGAACCTACAGGTGTTCTGCCTTTTCTTAAAAAATACCCTGTGGCCATTGTGTTGGAATGAACTATTTTGCACACTGGGTTGCAATGGTCAGGGCATTTCCCAAGAAATAGGATTGGGGTGGGGCTGTGGACTGGATGAGGGAACTCAGCTTTTAGAGGTGGTTTGACTGGTAATTTCAGTTCTCTAGAGCATTCCTAATATCATAACACACTTTGTTTTGTAGATTTTTTGGCGAAACAACAACAAGGATTTGCATTGAATAATGACTTCCATCTGTGCCCTCTTAGAGTGGTGAAAATGACTCGCTGTGAAGTTATTATCATGCCCCTATACAACATGAGTGCAGAGATGGACAGAAACATTAAGCAACTTGTTCAGGGCTGTAAAGTGAACCAAAAATTCCTAAGAAAGCCTAATGCACTGTTTTTTAACCTGCTGTCTTACCAATAGACTTTACTGCTCTGATATAACTTCGACAAAAATAAATTATTTTATGTATTCTATTCATTGTATTTTTAGATAAAACATGAGGTACTGAGGTTGACCAAATGGAGAAGTTGATAAATACACAAGAATTTTTTAATATACATAAACTTGATATCTGTCATATTAAGATTAAAATAAGCAATAAACCTGTCAGATACTGTCATCAGTAGCACATGGGATTTCAGGTATAATAGCAGCAAAATGTAATAATAATAATAATAAATGCAATCAAAGCATTCTGGAAATGAATGAATGCTCTTGCCTGTAACAATTTTCAATAAAATTTACATTTTCAAGACTCGCTCCTTTATTATTTTGGCCTGTTTGCAGTAGCATAGGAGGAGCTGACATTTCAAATAATTGTTGCAGTAACAAACAACTGAAGCATTTATCACAATATGCCAATTAATATTTGGAGGCTATTCAGCACATTTAATGAAGGCTGAAGATAATCACCCTTGTTGTGATTCCCAATGTCTTCCACATCCCTGCCCCAAACACTTTTTGATCTTTAAGATCCTTTTTCTTTAATGTAATGGGTTTGGTTTTACCAAACCTGGGGACTTTTGATGCATAAATGAGGTATCTAATGGTGCAGATCTGTTCATGCTTGGAGATAAACATGCATACAATGAGCAGGTGCCCAAAGGGGGAACTGTTAACACATCACTGTATAATTGGAGTGATTTATGTGTTGGAATGATGGCACCTGTACATACTGCTTTTCGTGATGCTGTTGTGTTGAGTGCACAACTTAATGACGTTTGATCTTTTCAATTTATGGTCTCTCATCTCGTTTATGTTTGCTATCAAAAGGATAATTTGTAAAGCAAATGTTCTGCTGACCTGAATTGGCAGAAGGATTTTTCAATCTGCCAATTTTTCCATTTAAATGAAAAAGAATTAAATTTATTAGCCTATAACTTTCTCTTTCCTTTAATGATGGGTTTATCATTCTATTTAGCATTTGCTCAAACAGTGGAGTAACTTTTTAAGACCAGAAGAGCAAAGCATTTGCATCTGCTTTTAACCTGATATCAACAAAAACTGTAGATTGGGTTGATTTCTTTTGGTTATGGCTTATCAGGGCAAGAATAAGAGACATGGGCTATACCACAGCAGGAATTTGTCTTGTTTCAGATACATGGCAGAACCCAGCTGTGGCTGATCCAAGTAGGAATGGACCTCACTGCCTGTGTGAACTGAGGAGTAAAGGGGAGATAAACACATCTCTCCCCTGGATGCTGCACAAGAGCTGTCAAGCCTTAACTGTGGTTGTTTATTTAAGCCTGACTTAAGTTATGGCTGACTGACACAAAGTTCCAGGTGCTCCAGTTTCTTTCTTGTGGCTTGTTTGTAGCCTCTCTACCTCTGTGGCTCCACTGAAGATCTACTGTTCCCTGGAGTGACACTGTCATAGATTTTCTTGTATCAGTGCATTAGCGTTTGTCATGAGTTGTTTGTAACATAAATGTTTTTCTTTATGACTTTTTTCTGGCCCTAGACATCTTAATAGCACTGCTATAGCTGTTAAAAAAAAAAGAATGGAAAGTTTGTTGGGAATAAGGCAGCTTAGTAATATAATTTTGAATTAATTCCTCGGAGAAGAGCATGGTTTTTAATATTGCAGGACATACAGTGTAATGCTAAGTGTAAGTGGTGAAAAGATGTATTTTTCTTGACTTTAATTGCTAATATTATTGAAAGAAAGCCAACGGATGCATCAAAGACTTTATCCAGAACTAAGACAAGTCCTGCACAAAAGTACTTCTACATATGAAGATGTCATCTTTTTTGCTTCAAATGAAATATGAGAGATGTTTTGGGTCATGAATAATAATAATTCTGAGGAACAAAAACGAATGGCAGAAGTACTAACATGTAGAAATGAAGAGGTGCTGAGTGCTCCTGAATGATGATAGATTTTGCTCTTTTTCCTGCATCAGTATCTGCCTCCCACTGTCCTGGCAAAAAGCTTATCTGACTTTGCTCATGTGTACTCTTACCTGAACTTCTTTATTCCCAGAGGAAGCAATCAGTGAAATTGCACACACATTTCTGCTTCTCTTCCCTTCCATCTCCTATATTTTCATGGGTTATGCTTCTGTATTTCTGCTTCAGACTGAGCTGATATACTGCTTAGGTTTTTCCAAATCCATTCAGACATTCCAAGTGATCTTTTTCAGTCATGCTTTGCAAATTCTCACAGTGGATGAATTCCAGGCAATGTCTACTTAGCACAGTGTCCAACTGCTGCTGCAAAGTCACCCAACAAGGGTTCGTGTGTCACTGACTTGATAAATGCTTCTGCCACTTCCCTGAAAACTTTCTTCTTCTCCTTTCCAGTGTTTTTTCTCCTTTCTGACTTTCTGTAATGTACAGATGGTAAGTAAATGTTATAATACTAGGTTTTGTTTGCATATACTTAAATTAGAATTAACCCATGGATTCTGAGGTGTTGAATTAAACTCAGCTCTGTTGAAAATGGTTGTTATTCTAACGAAGTAAATTTAAATTGTGGTTGTATTTCATGTGTTCCTGACAGAAGCCTGAATTTGATATGATACCCAAACCAAACATAAATGACTGGCACTGATGGTGCAAACACAAGACAGAAGCAGGTCTGGCACAGATCTCTGGCTGTGACAGGGCTATATCCACAATACTGGTTTTTTCATGTGATTGGAGGATGGGTGAGACACTAAGTGTTAATAAAACAATAACAGAACCTCTGTAGACTGCAAAGAAGTGCAAACTTCAATTTTCAAAAGCAATATTTGAAATTGTTTTTAAAAGGACAAGAAAGCTGTAAATTTCAAAGTGGAATATGAGGTCTGGCTGAAATGTAATTGTGGGTAACTGCAAACACCTATAGGTAAACCTGAATAAATCTATAAATCTGCAGTAGAAGCAGGTTACACATTTCAGGTTTGTGGTATAACTCAAATAATAATTTTTTTTTTTGTTAGAAAGGGTACGAGAGGACAGGTCCCTGCTTAAATTTTATTATGTTGAATCTGAAACTCTGGGATACACTGCTTCAGAAATTCTAGCATTTAAATACATAAATCCATGGAGTTCTTTCAGAGGGGTTGCCTGACAACCAGAAGGCAGAGGCTGGTGCCCACAGGGGCTATAAGAGAAGATTCTGTGCTGGTTCAGCTCCCTTTCCAGTGCTAGTGTTTAGATAAATAAAAACATTTATAGCCAGAAACATTATCACCCTAAAGAGACTCACAGTCAAATGCTGTGACTACAGCAATCACAATAACGTGATAAAAAAGTACCAGAAGTTGCACTTTTCCTGTAAAATACCAGTTTTAGTGACCTTATGCAGAAGATTCTGTTTTAAAGATTGATATATGAATTTCTAGGAAATCATACTTAAATCAAACACTCAGAATTTTTTCATTTATGTAGACTAACCCTTCACAAGATTAGAAACAAAATATTAATATCTTCACATTTCATATTCAGTGTGGAAATACCAAACATTTCAGAAATGGGGTGCATTCAAGAAATGTGATGCTGTTACAGAGCTGGCAGGTTAACTCTGTTCTCCTGTGTTCTGTTGTTTAGGCTCAGCAATGGAGAAATCTAGTTCTAATCATTCAAATCACTAATAAAATAGCATAAATTCAGTATAATTCATTTTCAAAACATGGCTGTATGAAGTAACTAATATTAAAAACAGCCTGTTATTTGCTTTTGCTTTTTTTTTTTTTTTGTTACACATGGGAGCCTGTCTCCTCTGGTTCAGGTAGATGTGTGATCTCTCAAAGTAGTTTCTGGAGCTGCTTTTCATGAAGTGTGGGTGTATAAGTCTATCAGATCTTAAGACTTAAGGTTGGAGATGAAAGCTGTCCATAATTAAGTCATTATTTATTTAACCTATCTGCTCAGTCCTCCAAATTTGGGCTGAGTCATACATTTGAAACTTATTTTAAAACTGAAAATAAAGGCTTCCCTTGAAGCAGAGCAGTATATAACTGAATATTTTTATACAAACTCTCTTTCAGTGTAGTTTTCTCTGTCCCCAGGAAACATTAGAATTTTGGGTTTTTGAAAACCTTTATGCATAGGTGCCCAGGGTCTCAATTGATTTGACCACATAACCATATCAAGAAACGAATAGGAAAAAAATATCCTTAAAAAATGTCAGTAGAAGGGAACACAGTGAGAAAAGGCTCTTATCTAATGGTTTCTGCATGGGATCTAGATAGCTTCCTCTAAATGCCTGTTTCCCTCTCATGAGGCACAGAAGTATATTCCTGACTCAAACTGAGGTGCACAAAACCCATAGGGAGAATCTGGGTTTTTGCACTCCTTTCTTTTAGGGTGCTATGGCAAAATGTTGGCTCATTTCTCCTTTCATTAGGTATTCAGGGTCATTAAAAATCATACATGTATGCCTTGAAATTTCATTCCATTTCTCTATTTGCTGCCATCGTTGAGAGAACACTCAGATACTGTTCCCTGTTCCCTTAGGCTGCTACATTCATTCATCCTGGAACACGATTTTTTCCCCGTTCCTGTTTGGTTATCAGCCTAAACTCCCAGCCTGTGGTAATGAAAAGTTATGGGGAGAAAAAGATGTGCATAAAGAAGTGTAGGACTGGAGATTAAACTCCCTATTGTAATTCATGTTATGCTAATGAGGCACATAAGATCATTCAGAGCAGGGTAATGCCGTGATAATACCAAGAAACCAACATAATTTACTATGGGGAGCCTTTACTTAATACATCATATTTCAGCAAGAAACTTAATAAAAGGAAGCTTAACACATAAATACCACCAAGAAGCATAGAAGATAATGCAGCATTTGATCAGACTAATACACAAACACTACTGTGAAACCTAATTTCCAACAAGTTACCCAGGAACCAAAACATACATATTGCTTATTGTTGCTGCTGAAGCAGTAGCTTAATAACTAAGGATACCAGAAGAGGCACAATAAGCATTTCCTATTATTTATATTCTCCAGTTGCCTATAATGACCATATAACTTAATATTTGATTGAATGGTCTGAATATGAAAGCTATTTCCCTTGCAAATTAATCCTAGCACTCAGCTGCAGTTCAGTAAAAAGTGTTACCATGGTACTGTCATGAAGCTTATCCCATGATATTTTCCCTCCAGTTTTATTGATGTTTCCCTTTTAAAGCCATTCAGTTTCATTGACTAATAAATATATATTGTACCATAATATGCTTTGACTTCTATTCCATCAAGGGTCAAAAAA
>VZTT01032923.1:3522-16086 GCA_013400855.1 Buphagus erythrorhynchus | reverse complement strand
AGTCTTACTGTTTAGTTGAGCCATCATTTCATATGTAATTTATTTTATATGTAATAATTGATAATTATATAATAAGGTTTTTTATTTGTTTGGGATTACATTGAGTTTTCTTATGACAATCAAAATATCTACAGGCTTGAATATGTGGTGCAAATTATCTGAGCTACCTGTTAGAGCAAGCCTGGAAATGAATGAATTCTCAGTACTGTCTTAAAGCACTGAACAAATATCCTTTTCATCTCACACAATATTTACAGCTTGCAGCAGTACACCTCTATTTCTGTTGGCTTCCTCAATACAAGTGAAACACAATACAAAGCAAAACCAACTCAGTCCATGGTGGAAATAGTTTATTAAACAATGAATACGTCCCAGTGTAAAGCAGCAAAGTTGCATCTACTTGGTTGGCAAGTGCACCACAGAACAAAGAAGTGGATCACACCTACATGTATTGCATATTTTTGCTCACCTATGTTAGATGGAGTCTGAGAGATGGTGATAAGACAGAAAAGAATAAAGACAGAAATCTCTCATTCTGGAGATTTCATCCAAGTTTTACAGTAACAAAATTACTGGTATTAAACTTTGGATAAAATTAATACATATTCTCAGACTCAATAACTTTCCCTTTCTCAATAACAGACCCAATAATTTTCCTGAGTATAATTCAGACTTCTAGAAGAGCCCTGTCCTGTTCCTGCACAGTGTGACATGTCCAGGTCAGACAACATGTGGTCTGAGGAGACTAATCCTCAGACTGTCACCTCATATATCAGGGCTCAGTGTAGATAAGTGGGGAAATTGCTGTATTGATGGGTCAAAACCAATGGTGTGAGGTCCAACAAGGCCAAGTCATAGGTCCTACACTTCAGTCACAACAACCTCATGCCACATCAAAGACTTGGAAAGCTGCTCATGAGAAAAGCAGCTTGAGGTGCTTCTCAACAGCAGCTGAAGATCAGCCAGGGTGTGCCCAGGTGGCCAAGAAGGCCAATGGCATCCTGGCCTGGATCAGCAATAGTGTGGCCAGCAGGAGCAGGGCAGGGATTGTCCCCCTGTCCTGGGCACTGCTGAGGCCACACCTCGAGTGCTGTGTCCAGTTCTGGGCCCTCCCTGCAAGAAAGGCCCTGAGGGGCTGGAGTGAGTCCAGAGAAGGGAACGGAGCTGGGGCAGGGCCTGGAGCACCAGTGCTGTGAGGAGCAGCTGAGGGAGCTGGGGGTGTTTATCCTGCAGAAAAGGAGGCTCAGGGTGACATTATCACTCTCCACACCTGCCTGGAAGGAGAGTGGAGCCAGGTGGGGTTTGGCTTCTTCTCCCAGGCAATCGTGACAGGATGAGAGGACATGGCCTCAAGCTGCACCAGAGGGGGGGAGGGGGGGTTGAGTTTGGACATAAGGAGGAATTACATGATGGAAATTGGTGTTAAACATCGTGCACTCTATTGGTGGTGGAGTCACCATCCCCGAGGTATCCAACAAATGACTGGCTCTTTGTGCCAGCGTTCAATTGACAAGGTGGTGATTAGTCAGTGGTTGGAACAGATGATCTTAAAGGTCTTTTCCAACCTAAATGAATCTGTGATTCTGTGAATTGATATGCGTGGCTCGGGCTCTATAGACAAAACCTGAGCACCCTAACTGAAGCTACTAGCTTTGTTGAAACACAGACTGAAAGTTTGTGCAGCCTGTAAATGCAAATTAATCTGCATGTTGATCCAAGGAGTATGTTTTGCTTCAGAAATGCCATTTTTCTATGGCTTTGGACATTTTTTCCACAATTTTCTGTAGGTTGAAGACTCTAATTTTTAAGACAGACATTTTCATCAGTTTCCAAGAGATACTTTCAGAGTCAGTCTCAGGAATATAATCTTCTAAGCTTCCTTCTGGGATAGTGTAACTTGTCCATCATTCCTTATTTCAGCCTTTGTCACAAACAAACTATCTATACCAGATTTGTGCTCTGTTGCCTGCAATTGAAAGCTAGACAAAGGTTCTCTTCAAGGGATTACATAGGTGTTGAGCTAGTTATGGCTTTTTCCTAGCATGAAATAACTAGAGATTATTTATTTTAATTAAAATTCACATTTTATAAGTACTAAAGCACTTTCTAATTTATTCTGTAACATTCTAGAAGACAGGCACATAAAAACAACACTGACAAAGCAGGTATGTCCTAAATAGCATTATCCCAGCAAGTATGACATATTTCTAGTCTTAAAGATGCATGAAGAAGGTTTCTTGGATATGCCTCTTTTCTTATACAAAGACTGTAAATGGAGTAGAAAGTACTTGCCATGCATTTCCTCTGTTATAAGGAAAATGCCACAAGTCTGTAGGAAGAGTGGGCATCTTTGCTGTTCCAGAGGAGAGCAACATCCCATCTACCCATACCTATCACTGCCCTAGAGGGGGGCCATGAGGGGCAATACAGGGCAAGGTCATGCTGTATTTGATTATCATCATCTCCATGGAAATTCAGACTGCAGACTGCTTCAAGCATAGCCTGGTGCCTGCAGAGGGGAAGAACAGGTAGTTGGATATGCAGCCTTGGGTACGTTATCTATTACATTGTGGTCAGGTATGAAGAGGTAGAGATTTATCTCAGTGTGGGCTCTTATCTCTGTTTTCTTTCTTTTGAATGATAAAAAACATTATAAAAATATTTCATGAATTCTAGCTGCCATCAGACATTCCTTCTTATATAGGCTTCGTTTAATTATGTCATGTACTCTTGCCGGGGAGCAGTGTGATGAACATGTATCCAATTTTGAAGTGATCTTCAGGGCAAAACCCTCTGCCTTGACTGTCTGAGCTGAAAAATACCACATGACATTGGGTTCTTGTTTCTATCTCACTGCAAATCTATATCCTCTGCGCCTGAAGAGATTAGCAGGCCAGGAAACATTGCTTCCTGTCATAATCAACAGTCAGCAAACACATTTTCACATTCATAGAATATCAAGTTGAAGAGGACCTCAAGGATCATCTGGCCAAACTTTCCTGGTAAAAGCACTGTCTATGCAAGATGACTCAGCACCCTGTTCAGATCTTTAAAGTGTCTAGCACAGGGGAATCCACCACTTCTCTGGGGAGACTGTTATTATTGTAAAAAATTTTCCTTGTGTCTAACCAGAATTTCTGCAGGAGTGACTTGTACTCTTTAGCCCTCCTCTTCTTCATGTGACTCTTTGGATAAAGGGAGCCTCCATCTCCTTTATAACTACTCTTCAGATATTGGATATAAATACATAATAAGGTCTCCTCTCTTCCTTTCTCAAGGCTGGACAAAGCCAGTTCCAGCCTTTCCTCACATGGCATATTTCCCAGAAAATGATGATCTTTGTGTTCCTTCTCTGGACGGTCTCCAGGCAATCCACACATTTTTTTGTATGGCAGGGGCTAAAACTGAGCACAGATTTGAGGTTTGGCCTGATAAGAACTAAAAGTGGAATAGTGACTTCATTTCTGCTGGTGATGCCCTTGATGCTACCCAGCATCCTGTTGCCTTTCTTTGATACAGAAGCAACTATTCACTCATATAGACCCTGTTTTCCTTCAGGAGAGTGGCCATACAGTGCTGGTAAAGACAGAATTGAAGAACGTGTCAAGAACAACTGCTTTTTCAGTGCTGTTAGTGGCTGAGTCACCTCTCCTGTTTCATAGCAGCATGACTTTTCTTTGTTTGCTTGGGGGTTTTTGTTTGTTTGTTTTGTTTTGTTTTGCTTGTTTCCATATTTGAAGAAAAAACCCTTTCTTATTATTTTTTGTTACTTTTTGTTATGTCTGACCAATCTAAATTTGAGCTGAGGTTTTGCTTTTCAAACTACATCTCTGCATGCCCTGGAAATGGCCTTATAGTTCTCCATATGTATCTGGTCTCTGTCTCTGGTATACTTTTGGTTTTGGGCATACTCAGAAGCTCTCAATTAAGCCAAGGTGGTCTTCTGCTCTGCCTGCTTCCCTTCCCTTTACCTTTCAGTTCTCCACATTGCTGCCAATGTCCTGAATATACTTGAAATGCCTGTCACCATCCAGAGTGCTGTCGTACTGCTCTTTCCGAGGGAGCAGTGCCTTTAATCTAGAAGCACTGGTTCTGCAGTACTCTCTGTCTGTGCACATATTAACTAAAAGTGCCCTTTGGTTTACTGAGTGGGGCTCTGTTTGGCTTCCGTGGCCTGTGGCACCTGGGGGCCCTGACTGCAGCACAGAAAACAGGAGGCTCTCCCTTAATGATGACAAAAATGACAAAATGACAACTGACCTTCACTCTGACAGTGGCTCCTCCTCAACAGTGAAGGCTGAGGCAGCTCCTTGGTAGTTTGAGGAGCTGAGCAGGCAGGCTGTACTCCTTCAGGCTGTATATATTTGGCCTTTGACCCTCCTCAAATGCCTGTTCCTGCTGTGTGGGGTTGCAGAATGCGACTGTTGTTCCCTCTGTGGCCATTTGGCTCCCTCCTCACCATGGCAGATTTGGGTGCATTGTACATGGAGCCCAGCACTGTTAGCACAGCCTCAGTATGAACTTCCGTCTTTCATATCCAAAAACCAACCAAACAACAACCCCCCACTTAGACACAATTTTTTTATATCAGATGTCAGAGGTGTGATGTAATAGTGAGACAAGGTCAGTAGAGAAAAAGGAGAATTCATATTTTTCCTGAAGTAGCAAGCCATCAGAGACCATTAGGGCTATCTATTTGAAGGTAATAATTACCTATCTGCATTAGCTTGTCTTAAGGTGCTTTTCTTAAATTTATCACTTGGAATGAAGTTTGGAGACCCAGCATTGACTGCAAGGGCACAATTTCAAAAGCTTTTTTCTGCAAATGCTCAAGTTGTGAGATTTTACACAGGCTGAGAATGGAAAAATGGTGTCAATAAAAATATGAGGATAATAACAGAATAGCATTAGCTTCTGTAGGCTCTGGACTGAATTACTTCTCACCTGGAAGAGAAAATAAATTGCCTGCATATATTAGTTGATGACTTTTGAACACACATGTGCTGGCAAAACTGGCTAGTTCAATCCCTTTTGCCAATACATGCAGCCCACTAAGGTCTG
The DNA here is from genome assembly GCA_013400855.1 of Buphagus erythrorhynchus. Taxonomy (NCBI): domain Eukaryota; kingdom Metazoa; phylum Chordata; class Aves; order Passeriformes; family Sturnidae; genus Buphagus; species Buphagus erythrorhynchus. The sequence continues at coordinate 11,025 of VZTT01032923.1, read as the reverse complement.
GGTTTCATCGAACTTCTGGTCTGGAATTATTGTGAGTCTTTCTTTTGCTAGAAATAATGCCTATTTAATTTAAAATTGTAAGACCTTTCATTTCATATTGTTTCATTAATATCATGAACGAACACTGAGAAGGAGCAGAGAATTATATTGTATAGCCTAAATATCCTTTCTTTTAGGCACTGCTGTGTTATAGTTTTTGATTAACATGTATTTAATTGGCTAGGAAGTACTTTAAATATTTAAAATTAGTTCTTGCAAGTATGAATAACTCTAAAAGAGAATAAAACCTGCTATGGAAAAATAATATGCATAATACGGGTCTATCTCATTTCCTGTTTAGAACAGTACAACTCCAAAAGGTTCTCCACTTGTTTTTTTAATCTTGCCTGAAAAGATTTAATTTTCATTTGTGTTATTTCCTTTAGCACTCCAGTCGTCTAGGTAACAATTTTAATTGACGTTATTTAAAATGTCTCAGGGTTTTTTTGTATTTTAATATATTACCCCAATGTATTTATCTACCTTAGTGTTTCTCTCCATGTGAAAAGAGAAAAGAATATATATCCCTCAATTTTTTTCTGTTGGCCTTACTACAATAAATATGAGAATTAGGTTTTATGTTAATTAGTATGCATAAATCCATTAAATGAACATAAGACCTGGTGGGAGGTTATAGTATCATTTGTATAAACCTCAGGTACAGTTAGGGCATAATTCTGACAGTGTACACCCTGGAGTGTCTTTTATAAGAATCACGGTTCTTTCTGTGACTTTGGTTATGGACTCCAACCTGTGCAGATGTGGTTGTGTAATTACACATCTGAGAATCCTCATTAACTAATTGGGATTGTCACTGCCCAGCAAGTCATGCATGTTGGACAATTAATCCTATCAGTAACAGCCCTCCTTAGGCAACAAACAGGATCTTTAAAAGAGTTATAGATAATTATCAAAATTATTCTAAAAGTATACGACCAAGAGAAGAAAAACAAGAAAAATAAAATCAACTCTGACATAAAAGTATTACATTTGTTGGTTTTGTGCCTTCTTTCTTGTGTATGTCATTGTCTTAGTAGTAGGATATTCTCTCACTGAAATCAATGTTCAGTGTTCAGGCTCAGCTGAAAAATTAGCAACAGTCTCTCTGAACCTTGTAAAATAGGGACAGAAAAGCTTTGACTCAAATTAGTTATAAAGACATTACTTTTTTTGCATCATATTCTGCCTATGTTTGTATTTCTCTTCCAAGCACAAGCTGTAGTAATACTTTCTTGTCATTTGTATTCCCGCACCAAGGTATTTTATGTTCTAACTGGTGATGGAAAATAATAATAAAATGTGTGGTTAAAGCAGGTGCTGTTTGTAGTGTTTATATAAACACATTAGCACTCTTTTGACACAGCATGACCTGAACAAGTAGTTCATCCTACTAGTAACAGGGAAACAATAGCTGAGCGTGCCAGAGCCGAGTTCATTCAGATACTGCAAAATTAACACCAGATTATGAATACGCTTGCCACTGGTAATTAATCGTGAAAATTGCTGGAGGAGTTCCCCTACTGTGAGGGATATTGGCAGAAGTATTTACTGCTAATAGGCCTTGTTTAAGCTTTTTTTTTTTTTCCACCCCCTTAGAGATAAAACTTCCAATAGACTGCACAGGAACTGGTAGATTATTGCATATTCCTTTGGCCTTTTTTCTTGTTAGCATTTCTGAATATCACCAGTGTTTTCCTTTCTGCTATTAGAAATGTACATTGTGTGCTTACATTCAGACCATTAAACTGTCCTTCACAAGGAGGATAATTTCACAATCTGGATACTGTTTTTCTATATTCCACAGTGATCTAACATTACTGCATATTTTGTAGCAGTAATTTAGGGACATCATAGGAAGAATTTTTGTATTTCAAATAATGTACAAGCTTTTATAACCTTAGGTAGTGGTTACATGAGCTACAAAATCTTTGATGTGCCTATCATTTTAAGCAATTTTCCTTATAGATGCCTTTTATTATATGCTTTTAAAGTGTAAAAAATGACCAAGACGTTTTCAATCTCTGGTGTTTTCAAACGCAGTAAAAGTAAATGAATATGACCATATTAACTAATTAAAATTAAAAATTAAATGAATTAACTTGTGGTGGGTCACACACACTCCTCTACATTATTCTAGAACAGTTTATACAACATAATCATGTTACATATTTCCTCCATTAGAAAAAGAATGAAAACAATATACTCATCATGACTGTTTTTTAACAGGTGTGGTTTTGGACTGAGCAAAAGATAGTTTCTTAGTGAAATTAATGAGGGATTTTTCTATTGAGATTAATGAAAGTAGGGTTGAGGCCTATATCTGTTATAATTTTACTATTGTACAATATGGAGGTTATGGAGGCATTTATTGCTGATTTTATGATGAAGAGTAACAATTCTTGGTCCATACATGCCAATATTTGATTAAGTCTCCATATAACACATTCTTTAGGCAATTTAGTTGATAATTACAATAATATGATTTTTATAAGACTCTTTAGATTGATCTTTTTCCAGAAATGTTTAACTATTTCTTTTGAGAACTTTTTTTCAATGTTTTTCCATTGATTTTGATGAGAATGAAACTTTATGTCTTCAATATTCAGCAGGCGAGCACTAGACCTAGTATTTCTTTATTAAAGACTGGTGGTTTTTTTTTTCTTTTCAAAACTATTCAGAACCTGGACTTCATTTCCTTAATTAGTCTTTCTCCTCATAAAAGGCATACTTACTCTTCATCCTTCCCTCTCTGAGTCCTGTCAGTCTAAAGAAAATCATAGTCTTCTATTTTTCTGTGGATTAGGTGTATATTTTATGGCCTATATTTAAGTTCAGTGCAGATTATGGAGACAATGTAGACAATAGACATACCACCTTAGAAATTAACCACTCATACTGAATTTTCTTTTAGTTGGATTTTTAGTTTTCTTTGTGGCTTTGATAGTTTCAATTAAATGAAGGTCCTCTCATTAACAATCTTTTAAATTTTTTATTCATCTAAACAGAGAGATTTAAGTGTAGCTGGCATATTTCAGTGGGAAAAATCACAGAGTAGCCCACATTGGTCTAAACAGCTACACATTATTATGAAGAAGCCTTGCAAATATTTATCCATGAATACAAACTGTATAACCTTCCCTCTCTCTTTCCCTCAAATTCTCTGAGGTATTTCTTTTTCTGTAGCTGATCCCTGAGGCAGCAAGGAACAAAATCTAACAATTAGTAGCTGTCACATTGTTCCGACAGAGAACAATAAAATATTGCAGAAGGAAAGAGTCTCAGGTTTATTTTCAGAGTAACAATTCTGGTCATTTATGCTTCTAGCATGTAAGTTTTATATAACTGAAAATTTTTATATTGAATTAGTTGTAGTACCAAACCAGTTATATTTCATTCATGTAAAAAACACTAATCTTCATTCAACAGATTACTTCTAATTTGAGTAAGGGTGCAATTGTAGTTTTAGGTATATGAAGGCTAGATTCAAAGCAAGAAAAAGGTCTTCAAATAAGAGCTCTTTTCCTAGTATCACAACAGCTGTCTAGTATTAGCATTTTTTCCTCTGAGAAAGGAAATGTTCAAGGCTTTACACACTGCTTTCACAAAGACAGTAATATTATTCATGGTGTCCTTTGTATCTTTCCAACTTCATTACCCATTTAATGTAGCACTTTTGTTTTAATGATTGTTTACCAAATGCATTCCATATTATTCAAATAATAATGAATTTTTTAAAAATTAGGCCTTATGTTGCAAAGGACATCTGAGGTCAGGTACCCTAATTCACAATGAATAATAATTAATCTATGTCACTTTTTGTTCTACACAGCATGAAAAAAAACCATGTCTGATTGCTGACAATATAAAAACACGTTTGTTGAGGTAATATATGTTATTAATCATTTATATTCTTATGAGTCTTAACAACTTCCTTTCTCAAATATCTTTATAAACTGACATTACCAATAATTTATTTTTGTTTTTTTAGCCTTAAAAATGTCTCTACTTGTATGACAAGGAACTTTGTTTTTGATTACACAAATAATGTTGCTGTAATTCAATTAAGTAAGTGAAAATTTTAATTTTTCCAATCAAATTATTAAACTTCAACATATGTCAACATTTGCTGATATATTGTGGAAACTGAATATGAAAAACAATGAAAAAATAGATGTCTCCAGATATTTTTTGTAGGAATCAAAATATGTTTTTTTCAGAAAATCAGAAAATCCTTGATTTATAAAGAAAAAAAAAATAGAGTCAAGTTTATTTCCATAGGGCTGTGGCCAAATTCACTGTAAGCACATCCATGTCCACAATGGCAGTATAAGACCAAAAAGGAAATAAAATTAATTACCTTTGTGTAACAGAATTGTGCACATCCAAATCCAAAACGTTTTCCTACATGTATAAGCTAGACTGTATAGAGAGCTTTCTCTTCATCAAAAGGAGTAATTTCTCTTTTCTGAAGCTCTCCTTTGAAGAGAGAAAACAAAGGGTAATGTAGTGTCATATTCTGTATGGACTGCATTGGGCCTGGAGACCTTGAGAGGGATCTGCATCTCTCAACTGAACACGTTCCAATTTCCTGTCAGACAAGTAGTCCTGCACATGTAAAATGTTGGTGTGTGCCCATGCAGGTAAACTGTCTGAGTTAATTGTGCTGGACTGGGCTCTCAGGGCCCTTCAAGCACTGCCCTGCACTCGCCGCTTTGCTAGCGGCACCAGGACTTACGCCACCCTGGAAGTCAGTCGGATTTTAACAGACAGTTTGGAATTTCCTGACAGTCATATTGTACTTCTAGCACTATTTACATACAGTGTTGCCTGTTATGACATCATCTTTTTAAAATCCAATGCGGACGAAACATTTCCAGCACCTCAAGCAACAAATAAGTGAAAGTGGCTGAAAAGGACTGATCTATCATCTAAGTACTTTCTTTACGTGACTCTGGAGGAGCTATAATGAACCATCTTGACAAAAAGCCATTTTTAAAAAGTGTGCCTTTCATGTATACAGCAGACTGTGTAATTACAGCATATGGGGTAAATAGTATATTTTTTTAAAAATTAGTATGCATACCAAAACACATGTTTACCTTAAAGACTGTAGTAGCTTTGAGGCAGTTATTGTAGTCCATCAGGTAAATAGCACACATTCCCTAAATGCTGCACAAATGTATGTTATTATGCAGTATATGTGTCATTATATAATAGACTGCAGTGGCTTTGAAAAACAAACTATTCTGTTGTGTTAATACTTCTAAATATTCATGACATCATATTTTTACTAGCCTATGTTGGGAATGAAATAATAAAAAGTAAAGCAAAGCAATGGACAAAGTGAACTCTGAAAAATATTTACATCTCCCACCCTTCCAATTTCACAAAAATCAGTAGGGGTTTAATTTTTATCTTTCACCATTTCAGGGGCTTTCCGCTGGAAAAGAAGAATCTACTCAATGTAGTAAGAGAGGGAGTAAAAGCTTTAATTTTACATGTTACTAATGTCCTATTTCTTTTTGCTAGAGCAAAAGAATGGAAGTCTTGACATCAAGACTTCTTTATTAAGTATTTTCTGCTATGACACTTATTCTGTCTGCCTATGCTTGTATGGTATGTGCTGGAAGTATCAGAGTTCTTGTTCTGGCTATGGGCCATGCAGAACTGAAATAGCACTAAAGTAGAAAATACTAAGACAAACAAGAAAGGTTTCACCAAAAAACAAACAAAGGAAAGCCCCCCCCCCCCAAACAAAAACAAAACAAAACAGAAGCAATTAAAGGATTGAAAATAAACAGCGTATGAAGACAAATAAGAAGATAACAACCCAAAATTTAAAAATGGGTTCCAGTGTATGAGGGTATTCATTAGGTCATAATGGAGCAAAAGAATGAGGGTCAAAGATCCTTTCCCCCTTTCTGCCAGTCATATGCCTTCCAAATAAATCAAGTAGTCCCTATGCTTACAGCTCCTAAGGGGAAAAATAGTATAAATTCATGAATCTATGCTAGTACAAAAGGAAAGAGGAGAAAAGAACAAGGCTGAAAATGTAAAGCAAAGTCATCTCATCTTAGCAGTTGTGGACAAAAACTGGAATTTGAGGCACACTCCACACTTTGTGGATCATCCATTCCTCCTCTTCCCCGATGAGAAGGCATCACTTGCCTTTTATAATCCCTGTCCCTTGCCAAGAAGCCAGTTTAACCCTCTCCCCTCCATGCAAATGCATGAGTCAGAAAACCCCAGCATAATCACCTTCTTTTGCTCAGTAAAAAAAATTGTAGCTGTAAACCTGGTGGGTTACTCCAGCTCAGATATGGGAATGAGATCATGTAGGTTGTGGGTTTGGCTTTACCTTTCCCCTTTGGAATAACTCTCCTAAAATCTTCTTGAACCTTCCTTCAGTTCATCCAAGCACCTGGGTGAGCAAAGAAGTACAAATACAATTCAGTATTGATCCAGGTGGACAGGAGGTGAATTTATACAGTTCAGATTGTGTTATCACCTGAAAAAGTGATACCAACTACTCTGGTAGAAAGAGTATCATTTAAAAGTCAAAAAAGTCATTAGCTCTTGGGCTGTCCCTCTTCAGGAGAGTGCTGTAGTCATATTGAGGTGATACTAGACAGATTCTTGCTTACAGATATATGACTTTTTCTTTGCTTAAAGACTATCTCCATGATTGTAGAAGTATGGAAACAAAATTTGATTGCAGAACCTGTGAGTGAGCTGTGTGCAAATTTGACTCACAGGGATTTCTAGAGCCAATAGAGGAAAAGATTAAATAATCCATCCAACTCTGTTAATTCTTTTCAGTCATTAGTGCAACTTATTTGTGATCATTGGTGACAATTTCAGCAGAAGTTCCAAGAGTGCGCAGAACACTAATTTTCTTTTATCCAAAAGATTACAACCTTTGGATGGAGTCAGAATTTCATTTCCTGGTTAACCTGATTTCTACTTTCTAACCTGGTGAAAAATGGTACTCGATCAATGAAAGAGATCCTTGTATTTCCATTTTGAGATGGAGAAATTCAGTCATGAGCCAATATATTCAGTATATTACTAAAGGGTGATATACATAAAAGTATTTGCATTTAATTGACAAGAAATCCAGGAAAATGAAAATATTTTATATAGGCAATCAATTAGAAAATTAATTACCTAAATTTTTATTATTCACAAGTTTCACAATTTCTATCATTTCACAATGTTCACTTTCATGATGGCACTAAAATGCCTCAAATTACCAGAATGATCCATAGTAGCATAATTAACAGATGGTAGGAAGCTTAGGGTATTTTTCACAATTTTTATGTATTGTACTGATTTCAGAGTAAAAAATTATAGTTTACCAGGAAAATTATTTACTGCATTCTTTAGAAAATCCTTTCAGTATATATTGCTGAATTATGCATACTGTTGCCTTCTACCCAGTGGTTTCACAGTCAGGATAATGGC
>VZTT01032922.1:585-15971 GCA_013400855.1 Buphagus erythrorhynchus | reverse complement strand
AAAATTTGTGGGGTTTTGTCTCCTGAATGCACCTGGAGGAGCAAAACAAGTGTATTCACTAAATACAGTAAATGCAGTAAATGACAACAGTTATGAGCAATTATCTTGAAATCATTCTCATAGGCCATAGCTTTCAGAAAGATACCATATTGCATTTCTTCAAAGCAAAGAGCCTCAGTAATTATTCATCTTTATTTTACCAGGTTTATTAAATGGTTCAGTGGCCTGATTCTGGCAGAACAAAAGAAATGGAATAGAAATGTAATTATATATCTGTGCTAACGGTTTGGCCATGCTTTTGCATTTCTAGAAAATTTAATGCCTATTAAAATCATCTATCCTGATGCATATGCAAACAGCTACGGCTATCTTACTGTTCTGAAAGGTCCTATTTGTCATAGTCGTGTGAAAATACTCCCAAAAAAACCAGACAAAGCTTTGCTTTCCAATCCTCTGCTCCATCAATTCTCAAACTGCTTGGCTATTATAGACCAATGGGTGTTAAAACTATACTCTCTTTTAAAGCTGCATATAGTCAGTAAATTACTTTTCTAGAAATCTGTGGAAGCTAAAACTGTGCAAATTCTGTCTCTGCTACAATGGATTTTCTTTCTTGTGCACAGTACAAATAGCACAGTATGCAGTGTGCAGATCTGATTAACTGCATCGGCTGATCCAAGCAGGCAGCTCTATTCACATCCAAATCAATCACACAAGACTTCTCAGAACTCAGCCAGGGTTTATGTGAACACATTCCTTGATGTTTGATGGAGACCACAGTAAAGAATTCTTGTTTGATCAGTAAAGCAAAATCATGTTTTCTGGCTTTTGAAAATTAAACTGAATAGTCCACAGTAAGGATGACTTTGCAACCTACCAGCTTAAAATGGTGAAAACTTCCAAGTTTTTATAGAATCTCATTAATTTGGAGATATTGATATGACAGGTGACTTTAGGATAGGCTGTTGATTTTTAAAAATCTGCTTTTCTTCCTACATCTTCCAGATTTCACCCATTTTCCAGAGCCAAATCTCCTTCAGAGTCCTCTCTTTTTCATTTCCCTTAAGCAATGTAATAATAGAATGTAATGTCTCCAGGATTTTTTGGGAGGATGGGGCAGGCTGGTTTTTTTGGGTTTTTTTTTTTGTTTTGTTTTGGGTTTTTTTGTTTGTTTTTTTGTTTTTGTTTTTTGTTTTTTGTTTTGGTTTTGGTTTTTTTTAATTTTTTTGTTTGTTTGTTTGTTGTTGTTGTTGTAGTTGTTGTTTGGTTTTGTTTGTTTTTTTTTCCCCAGACTAATTCTGCCTTCTTCAAGAAGTGTTTGGACATTGCTCTCAGGCACATTCTTGGTGATGTGATTCTTGGTGGTGTCCAGTACAGGGATAAAAGCTGGACTTTGATGATCCCTGTGGGTTACTTCCAGTTCAGGATATTCTGTAGTTCTATGGTTCTTATTCAGAAAAAAACAAAAAAAGTGGGAGAGGTTTGTTCAGCTTTTCACATTGTAAAATGTATCTGTTGGGGTTTTTCTTCTTTTAAATACAACATTGTTAATATAGTTCTGCCTTGTTAATGTCAGGGAGCAGCAGCTTATATGGTTATTATAGCATTAACTGTTTCCTAGTGTTAACAATTAAATTCCTTAGGGCTCTGAGCAGACATTAACAAATTAATGTGAGGAGGCCAACAGTCACCAAGGTATTTGCTTCTACCCACCAGCTTTGGACAGAAAACTCCAGTGTAATACTAAAAAAGAAAGAAAAAAAGAAAGCCCTTCTAAGTGCAACATTCCTGCTGAAGCCCACATGTTCACTGATCCTTCTCTGGCGTGGACATGTGCGAAAACACAGTCAGTCCTTCTGGTAGGGCCTTCAGTAGCCACTCAGTTCATAACCTCCCCTTTCATCTCATTATTCTGGGCCAAGAACCAGAGAGAAGAAACTGTAAAGCATCATTTGAGCATGTCTGCAAGGGAATGGGGAATTCCAGGAGACGATTTGTTTATAGTGACAAATAAGGACTTTAGTCCATTTAGCATCTTTTGTTTTACTTGATAGCTAATAGATGTAAAAGAGATTAAAAGATATCAAACTTCTCAACTCCTTTCTTCCCTCCTAGACACAACACACCACTTTTTAAACAAGAGGAAAGTTTGCAAAGTATACTAAGCTTCATCTTTATTTCAGCTGTTTCTTCTGAGCCTCTCAGGGGAAAAAAATTTCTCTTTTTCTTATATTTCAACAGCTAATGAAGCTCTCTGCTGTTCCACTTTGCTTTCACATTCTAATAACAAAAATGAAGCAGGAATATCTTGTGACTCTGAACCAAGTTTGCCTGCCCTTGCTAATTGTTGGATGCAGGTTTCCCTTCAAATAGGATCCTTTCTTCCCAAGTGCATGCTCCAAGGAGGTAAGAAATTACTTTTCTTACAATCTTATTTCTGTTTGTCATGGTATTTAACTCCAGGAGTGCCAAGGCTGGGACTCTAAAATACGTGGATTGTTCCATGTCTGAAAAGGGCTTCCTTTCTTTTCGGGGTTCTCCAGTTGTCTTCTTTGTAGCTCCTCCATCTGGAACTGAAGAGTTGAATATGGAGCTTTATTTCACATTTTGCAAAATGTTCTGGGTTTCCTTTTACTGAAACTCGGTGCAGCTCCCTAATTAACTGTTTCCAAAAATCTAAGGAAATATAAATCTTTATCCCAGCAGGAACTGCACTAATATTCTCAGTGATAAGAGGCAAGCAAGATAGTATGTCACAACAACATGCCTCTTTCTATAGGGACAGATATTTCACCATCTTATTAATAGAAAAGTTTTATGGAACAAGTATAAACATACTTGTTTAGAAAAGGGAATTGGTGTTTTTTAATTTATTTTTTAATGTAATATTACATATTACTTAAAAAATGTTGGCAGGTCAAAACCAGCGATGGTGTCCCTCATCCAAAGAAATTATTGTCACAGAACATGAGGATTTGACTTAGTTCAGAAAGATAGAACTTTAAAATTAAAATTTAAAATAGGATGCAGTGGTATATATATTGTTTGGGATTTTTAAAATTAAAATATTACTAACAGTGCCTCCCCAGGCATGTAAGTATTTGGACTGATGTCATAAAATAAGAAGCTTTGAGGAAGACCTTAGTCATTACTTTCAAATCCAAATGAAGTACTTCAGTAGGTTAATACTGTGAATCTTTTTAACAGTGTCAAGAAGCCTGCAATTGTTTGTAGGTAAAGCACCAAGTTGTTTTTTATTAGTGTTATTATTTAATTCATAGGAGTCTGTATTCAATCAGTTCCCCAAAAATATATTCTCTGGAACATTTCTACTGTCTAAAAGATGAAATAATATAAATACATTTTCATATGCAATCATATTTTTGTGTTAAATATTTAAGCCTCTGTATTCCAAGTAAACTTCCTGCATTATTTTAGGCTTCCAAGTTTTTCAACCTGTCTGTAGCCCAGTTTTAATCAACTTATTACTTAAAAGAAATAGCTCAAATCATGCTTGCTGTTTCTTGCCTTGAAATGTTCAGACACAGTGAAACTCTAGAGCTGTGAGGATTCCACTGTCCCAAAACCCTTTCCACACTGAAGTCAGATGGCTGCTGTCGCATGTTGTGCTATTAACTGTTGGTTTCCAGCACCAGTGCTACGCCAGGCTGGGTGGTTGTCAGGAGGCAAAGGCCATGTCTGTGAATGTTAAATGTGTAGATTAGGTGTGAGAGAGCTGTCTGAAGGCATCAATTTGAGACTGTGGGAATCTGGTCTGTAGCTAATCTAACTGATGCTCATCTTAGGGTGAGCATGATTCCAGCAGCTTTGACTCCTGGGAAATAATATGTTAATATTTCTGTTCATATTAAGGTTGTAGTCCTAGAAGGTTCCCCAGTTCTTCCCCCTGATTGGTTGTTATTTGGTGCAGGGTTTTACATATTCCTAATTCTCGTTCCCCATTGGACCCTGACCCTCAGAATCCAGCCTCAACCTACCCTTTATATACTATGTATCCACTCTGTATCCTGCTTTTTGGAGCACTCCCATACTGTCATTGGGATTGTCCTGTTTGTTATTTTTGTCGTTACATCCTTTTGCTTTTCAAGTTACCCCATTGAGCCCATCCTTTTATTTCCTTGCCACGTTGCCCTCGGCCAACGTGGTCCCGAGGTAGCAGCAGGTGGGACAGCCACAAGTGGCACTCAGGAACCCCTGATATTCAGGAGGCTCTGTTGGAATCTGTCAGCGAAAGCTTCCCCCAGCTGACTAGGCCACACCTTTCCCTGGAGAAGGAAAATTTTCTGCTGTGCCAGGCCTGGCAGAAGTTCCAATGGCCCAGGTGTCAAGAGGAAGGCAGCCTGCAGTGTTTGGTGGCCCACATGATCTGTGAGGAAGAAATCCTGCAGGAGCAGGTAGGGAAAAGTTGACATCCACCCCATCCACCTGTCCTAACCAGGGAGGCATATCCTATCCCTATCCAAGTTTCACCTGTTGTGAGATGGGTTCCCAGATGTCGCACGTAGAAAGGACATTTTTAATCAATTTGAGTTAAAATTGGCTGCCCAGGAGAAATCAATAGATAAAAAGGAGCTCAAGTCCATCATTAAATGGGTATTTAAAAATTTTCCTTGTACTACGGCACCCAAAATTATAAAGGTGGATTTCTGGGACTCGGTGGGAGTAAAAGTCTATGATTTAACAACGTGAATCTCTGAAATTACTCCAAATCTTCAGAATAATCTTAGAGACCCTAGAAGGGAATGTCAAGAGCTGAGTACTATCCATAATTCAACTGAACCTGGGACTGCCTGCCCATCCTCTAACCCTGGGAGTGGGATGAGGGAAGCAACCCACAATGTGCGGAAGAGCTACTGACCTTCTGCCTTTCCCCACCCCTTCTTTCCTGCCCCTCGGACTTACCAGTAGGGAGATAGAGGTTGCTGATACCAAGACAGTATGCAGGAGTAAAGTAAATTCTGCTCCCTCCACCCTGTGTCCTCTTCCAGTCCCTCCTTGTGAGACTGAGGAGGGTGAGGGCCAGCCCACCACCTTGGATCTACCCAGTTCCTTGCACCCTGCACCTCTGTGTTCTCATCTTTCCTTCTCAACTTTCTCCTCTGACTCCAGAAATGTGACTAATAGCCATCCCAGAAATGCCGCTAATAACTGTCGTCCAAGGTCTAATCCAAATGCCAATCACCCTTGGGATACCTCCCTTGACTCCACCGTCTCCATTTGGGAACACGCCCTTTCCACCTTGGGCTGTCCCCATAGGCTGCACCCCCTCTGATGAAACTGGAACCCCACTCATCTGGGTTCTGGAAGAACCTGCCTCCAACATGGTGGCACCCAGGCAGCCAGCACCAAGATACAAGAACCAGTCTAATAAAAAGATTATTGTTGTGTCAGGTCATTCCTCTTCCTCCTCCTTATCCTCATCATCACAAGAGGACATCAGCCTACCAGAACCCAATAAAGGCATGTGGGAAAAAAAATCAGAGAATTGCAGTAAAGGAGGGAGATTGGGATTTGGCTTCGAAACTGATGACTACCATCTTGATAAGTGCATCTGCACTTGGTTTACTGTATACTATCAATGGATAAATGTCTTGTTTGTAAACTGTTATGTTACTGTTCTATGTACATCATAGTCTATTGATTAGTTATAAAGTGTACATCATTATCAAGTATACTCAATACCATTTTTTCATTATTGTTATGTCTTAAGTTTTCATATACTGTAGGTTTTATGGGGTTTTGTTTGTTTTTTACTAAAAATGTTATTGTGGGAAACAGGAATTATGTGCTTGAAAAACACGACACAGAATGTTCTGCCCTTTGCTGGATTTTGCTGTTAATGTCAGCTAAAGTTGCTTATGTTAAATGCTCCTTTTATCATTTAAAACTTGCCTTCAGATAGTCTCCAAATTATGATTTTCCTGGTAGGTGAAAACCAGAGGCCACCAAAGCCGATGCAATGACCATATGTCCCAAGGTGGATGTGCTGGACGTGTCAGTGCCTGGAGCAAAGCAGTTATTATGTACAGCACTGTGTCAGCCTGGCACTGTTTGCTGGGGGACTTTGCCAAACAAATGCACAATCTCTGCTGCTTAGATCTATGCAGAAATACAGCAAATCAGTCTTTAGTCACTTGGCAAATGTCAAAATATGCTCTTTGGGCTGAGGTCCTCCCAGTTCACATGGTTATCCAACAATATCTGAGAAAATTTTCAAGAACATTAGGAATAATCAGTGAAATTAAGACAAAAAATGCAATGTATTCTCTCCTGTGGTAACAATTATTTCTCTCAAGTTCACTTTTTCTAGATTTTTACATCTCGTTTTTCACAGATCTGATCCTTACCATGTTTTGGAAATTATGAGGAGGATACATGGATCCCACTGTTAACCACAGATCTAAATGCTTTCCATTCTCACTATTTCAGGAAAAAAAAATAAAAAAGCTGTGACTCTTTCCATCTTTTTATTTCAGGCAATACTGGAAATGAGGGAAATTTGCCCTTGCCCTTTTAGGGCATGCATAACGACTGACTGTTTGGAAGGCCATTATGCTTGTGGAATTCCCCATGGAGCAGATGAACAATCCTTTCATTTTATGGTGGTGACACCTGAGGCACCTGGCACGTGCAGCTGTCCAGCCTACACCTGGGTGGTGGCTTCAGATCAAAATATGTGCTGTAATCACTGCACATACTTAGAATAGTCATCCTATTTAAGTAACCTGAGCTTGACATCTTTAAAAGTTATGACAGGATGATTCCCTATGTATATAAGTGCTTAAGGAAAATGTGTAGTGATTCTCCCTCTTCATGCCAGCAAAGAATCTGTTTTATTACTCATTTCTGTTGTGTTAGCAGTTGTCTCAAAGGTCTTTGTATGTCTTGTATTAAATACTGTCTAGCTGAGCTGGTTTGCATCTAGAATTGATTTCTTGATAAAGTAAAGATTAAAAGGGAAGTGCTTTAGTTTGGTTTGGCTTTCCTTTTTTTTTTTTTTTGTTTGTTTTTGTTTTTTGTTCATAAATTCCACTTTTATCACCCAGAGTACATTCATATGGGCTTCAGGACATATCTAGCTTTCAGCTTACTGGTTTAACTCTGCCCTTTTGTATTCAATTGGAATTGACTAAATGGATTAAGAAGTAAAAATCTTTACCTTAAAACCATCTTAAGACCAAGGAATGAAGATGCCAAATTCTGATGGTTGCCCCTGACACACTTGCTTGCCTTCAGCATTTCAGCTATTTAAGATGAAAATCTTAACAGGTAAGAAGCAGAAGCAGTTTGCTCACTATTCGTAGATTAGAAACTTGATTTTCAAATTGCAAATGTATAAGTTGTAACCTGCAGAATGGTTAAGAAAAGCACATTCTATAGATGGCTTCTAAGCCTCTAAGCAGTTACAAATTCCCTGAACCAATTCTGATAACAAAAACCATTTCCTGTTATTAGTGATGTCCACTGATCACCTTTCACCTCGGCTTCTTACTGCAGACTGCATTAAAAAGCATCTTTTAAATAAATTCTAATTAACCAAAGGCAAACAGAAGTATAATTTAGTCTATTCTGAAACTGTCTCTTCATTCATGTGTCACAGATGCTGTTACACAACAAGCTACAGGTCAATAATTTTTCTCCAGTATTACTTTTGAGAAATAATGAAAGATAATAATAAAAACCTGTTGGGTCAAAGATACTGGACTGAGAGTAATAGGAAATGACCAGAGCTATTTTTTGTTCAACTTTTGTAGCAAGAAGTTGCTTTTCTAACAAAAACACTAAGCTTATACACAAAGGTATAGCAGAGGGAAGAATGATAATACAGATCATAGATATTACAGCTTGTAAGTGTTGTAATCTAGCATTTAAGACATTGGGGGTTTTTTTCAGTCCCTGTTTCATGCTGAAATGAGAATTCAACATGGCTTTAGTTTTCATAGGTAAACTTGCTTCTTCAGAGTTATCTGATTTAGATATTCTCATTAGTTGCTAATATTCAGCTGCATATGCAGATGTCCATGAACACTGTATATGCACATACACCCAAACACTTGACTGTGTTTGGAAGGAGGGTTTGGTTTGATGTAACATGTATTTCATGATTGCACCTGAGAAATGCTACTTCATGACTTAACAAAGAAAAGTTCTGAGCCCTGGTGTTTACTCAGCAGTGCAGAAGAGCGCTTTGTAAAATGCCTGTGTAGGAAAGTACAATATATTTCTCTAAGCTGTCCCAATAATCTAGGTAGTCTGCTCCAGTAGCAGACAGAGTCTCTGAAACACACTGTAGTAATTATTTCTTTCAACAATACCAAGAATATATGCCAATTATCAGTCTTTCCTCTTTCCTGAAAATTGGTTCCAGGATATTCAAAACTACATTTCCAGAATTTTAAATTATATTGTATTTAAATTATATTGCAGGTGATTAGCACTTTTTGTTGATGATAGTGGAGGAGATTTCTGAGCACTATTGGGGAACCTGAATAAGAGTTATCTATTACATCTAAGACACAAAATTCCTTTTCCTATTCTGTTGTTTGTGCACATTTATTTAGCTTCTGAAGCATAAACTTTGGTGCAAGTTTGATTACTTAGAACTTACCTTAAACATGTGGCTAATTAAGACTATTCTGTGCAAATTTCAATTCCCCTATCTTTTTGATGGTTATGATAAAAAATAAGGAATCATCCAGAAATTAATTTCCTGTTGCAATCTACTTGGCTAAGGCCAGAAAACCAGGATATGATAGACATTTTCATTCAATGAAAAATCAGGTGATAAAAACTCATTTAAGGAAAAACGCAGAAACAAATTTGCAAGGCAGGAAACCAAAATATGGCTATGGTTAGACAGTATAAAATTATGGTTTGAGGACCTTCCACCTGGAATCAAAAATGCTATGACCACATGATGCAAAGTCCCAGTCTGGTGTGAAAGTGTTCTGCTCATTCAGATTTATTCAGGAATTGTGATGGGTTTATTTCATAGTGACTAGCAATGCTAAATTTTCTATTCTCTGCCATTAGCATAAACTCTCCATTGAGTATTCTATTCAACTTTATAGAAATCACTCTAAAATTCTGTCAATTTTTAGAGAATAATGCATTTTTATGACTCTTAAGCTCTTTGGATAGAACTGTTTGGTAAGAATATAATTATCTTTGAAATGTTACCATTTCGGCCTCTAAGCTATATAACATTCTGTTAAATTCCTTAAAGCCGAGGAATTTTGTTAAGGCTCAGTGGAATGATTTCTGACAAGAAAAATAAACAAAAAACAACACCAAAATACCTGTTATAACAATAAATTATCTTCACATACCTAATATGAAGATTAAGTTCTCCATTCTGTATATAAATAGTGTGCAGCTTTCTATAATGCCTGCTTAAGTCAGGTTGATATAATTCTATTTGCTTCATTGGACCCTGTAGTTGCATTCAGTTCTGGTGCAGTGCCAATGAAATGGACTCTCGGGCTTAATTTGGACAAAATAGTTGACATTAAAGAGATTTCTAGAGAACAGCATCTCACCTTCACTATCTGCCTTGGAAAAGAGTGCTTGTGTTTTAGATAACACTTTGAAATTGGTCCTTTTGCTCACCCCCATATTATCTAAGTAATTGCTGCATATGATAAATTGATTGATAGTCACCAGGTTAAATCTATGTGAGATTTCATGAGACTTTGAAGAACTTGCATGTTATTTAAATAGAAAAAGCTTTCTATATTTCTGTTTCTTAACAATAGTTTTTAGTGTTTATCTGAAGTGTTATTTCAGGGGTGAATAATTTCTCCTTCTAACTTGCTTTGGTGCCTACATTTATATAAATATGTTTGTGACTGAGCAGTCATGTCTCTGACTGTGAAACCTTTGTAGTCAACAACTTGCTGCTCTGAAAGAGATCCAGTTTTTTTCCATTATAGATGAAGGCACAGCCAAACAGGAATTTGGTTTTGTTTGTATATGCTGCATGGGTACAGGAGTGACAAAGTCTGAAGGAAAATGTAAGGACTTAGTTGCAAGCAGTGACAGACAGAACTTTTTCCAGTGTGTGTGTAGCCTCTGTTTCCTGAGCTCCTAGGGATGGAGCATCACTGTGATTTTCATGATTGTTTGACTCTTATAGTACCCCCAATCTGTAGGACTGAGAAAATTAACATGTGCAACAATCGTCTTGTGTCTGACCTGAACTGAAGCACTGATCCCTGCTTATCTCAAGAATGGATTTTATAGATGTTTGATTTTAAGCAATTGTAAAAGCAGGAAAACAAGTATCTGAGAAGTGTTGAAAGACAGTCAAACATACTCTAATGATTTTCTGAACCTTGTAATACAACATTTGTAGATCTCAGAATTTTAAATGTGCAGATCTAAAAGCAAAACTTAGTATTATTCTTTGCCCTTATTAGCCCTAGTGATTAGCGGGAAAAGTTACTGAGGTAATGTGAAAGGTTGCCAATTTCAGGTAGTCAGTGTGAATTCCAGTTTTTCTGAGGTTGTTTTTTTTTGTTGTTTTTTTCTTTTTGTGTTACTTTCAAAGTATTTAAAAACAAGTATATTTCATAGTGATATTTTTCTTTCTTAATTAGTGGAGTTCAAAATCTCTGTAGTTCATACCTTCAAATTCCCAGGCTAACTAACACATTCATTGCCATATATGTGAGCTGGGACTTGAAAGAAAAGGCAAAAACAGTGAGTTGTGCTCATTTGAGAGACATCCCGAATCGTTAAAAACCAGTATAATCACGGACAAAGACCCTCTAACTAATTAAAGTTACAAAGTGGTATGTTTTATTCACTGGCGGGCGGCACAGGAGTCACCTCCAAAAGGCGTGACCACCCCGAACAAGGTTCTTTGCCATCTATTTATTCTCCAAGATCTTACATACAATACATATGCATAACCCCAGCACCTCCCATCCCCATCCAATATTAAAATGAGGCTATTAGTCCTTCATGTGTGCGCAATTCTTCTCTTGAATTGGGTCGGTGGTCTTGAAATGGGTCAGTGGTCTTGAAGGATGAAGCCAGGAGAGTCTTCATCAGGTCTTGGTGACCCTCTGGCACGATCCAAAGCCTTGTGCTTCATGATTAACATTTCACTTATTTTACATTTTTCTATACACAAGTTCATAATAGCAGATAATTATATCAATTAGCTCTAGCTTAAGCATCTAGTAATTATTAACCTACCATTTGCCTACCTAACTTGCATCTTGGTCATGGAAACTACTTCTACCCTTAGCAAAAATCTTAACTCTTTAAAACCATGATTCACTTCCCAATAATATCATGCTTAAAATCACATCTTGATGCTGAAACCCACTCCAAAAAGTTACGATCCAAGTGTTTCAAATCTCAGATTTTCACTAAACTTTGTTTTCTTTCAGAGAGTATTGTAGAATCCCCTACACTTAAAACATAGTTACTGCTTTTTAAATGCCAGTGATTCAGGAACCATGTGAATAGGATACATCCACATATGAAACTGTAAATTTAGTCTGCCAGGACTATGCCTCTAACCTGTTCTTGCTGACTTTCATTGCATCTCTGATTCTCCCACACACTTCTTTTTGCTCAATCTCTGATAAGGTCCATGTTTTCAGAGCTACGATGATTTTTTTTCTTACATTTGACAAGTCTCCAAAGAGATCATTATTATAGGACGAGACAAGAACCTGGGCTGTTGGACTCTTTCTAAAACTTTGCTTTACTTGAACAAGTCATTTGTTCACTTTTCTTCCTCTAAAATGAGGACAACATTTGTCAACATTGCAGAGAATGTCAGAAGAATTTTTTAAGCTCTACATGAGCTTTTTCTACAAAGAAACTCAAAGCACATAGAAATTGTATCTTAATGCTAGATACATTAGGTGAGCCTAATAGGTGATAGGGTGAGCCTCTGCTCTTGAGAGCAGCCACTGAGACCATATTAACAACCTACCTCACAAAAGAGGGCCCTTGCCATCTGTTCAAGTGCCTCAGAGGAAAAGACCAGGATCCTGACTCCCTCCCCCTCCTGGAGGGTGCATTTCCACGGCTGCATGTGGCAGGTGCTATGGAGAAGCCCGGCTACCACTGCCCTGCCCCATCTGTTCTCATGCCACTGCTTCAGCTTTTCACTACATTGTAGCTCTGCACCCCCCTGCTTTTCTGGGACATCCTGCAGTTCCTGCCTGCCCAGCGGTTCCAGCCACAGCTGTTGGGTTTCTGATACATCTCACCTACCACTGTGGGGCCTTTGCTCATCCCTGCCTTCCCAACTTCCTACTCTGAGGTTTCCTGCTACAGTTCCTTTTGCTATCCAGAGAGGGCACCAAGACCGGCTGCCCCTGGGGGTTTGTAACAGAACCCCCTTTCCATCCTTTCCTGCCAGTTGCATCTGCCATCGTTCACATGAGAGCTAGCTGGACCACAGCACCCCCTGCAGGAAAGAGGAATTCACCTTCCCTGACTGGCCAGGAGCCACCAGCGCCCTGCTGGCTGTGACCAGAACTACACCAATGGGAAAATTGCTTAAAGAGCAGGAAGAGACTGTTTACTGAGTTTTCTGTTCTTGTTTGTTGTTGTTACCATTATTGTTGTTTGTCTTGTTATACATACACTAACTAGTAAAGAAGTGTTACTCTTTTTCTCATATCGTTGCCTGAAAGCCCTTAACTTCAAAGTTTTAATAATTCATAGGGAGGCAGTCATATTCTCCATTACAAGGGAGGTTCCTGCCTTCCTTGGTGGACACCTGTCTTTCAAACCAAGACAAATACAAATTCTCAGAAAGGACAAGTTTTGAGCATAGGAAAATTAAGGATTCCAAAGGGTAATAACTGGACCAAGACTTGCCTTATTTTGTACTTTTCAAGACACAGAGATGAGAAAAACAAAGCAGTGCTTCCTACCCCTTGGGGTTTGTGCTTGTATAACATTGTTGTCTGTTAAAAAAGGTCTTTTTGTGAAATTGATTCTTCCTTGAGAATCAGAAATAATAGCTAATAGTGTAATAGCAAATAGTATCAGAAATATTAGCTAATAGCTAATAAACATCCCCATTAAAACTATTCAGCAAACTTGGAAGTCTACCTTAAAAACTTACAACTGATTTAAGGTGTAAGTGATGTATCTACACTCTGCCTGGCATGAATAATTTAACAACTGAAGTATTCTGACTCCCAAAAATCATAACTTGAAACAGTTGTTGAGTAATCCATTCAACCTGTCTGTATGTCTTTATTCCCCTGGTCCTATGTGTATATATATATAGCTGAATGTATCCACATTAATACTGCCCTTAGTCATCTGTCCTTTGTGTCTTTACAGTTAATCTCTGTATGTGTAGAATATTAGTAGGTGTTCTATATAAATAAACTCCCAAAAGAGAGCCATATGCTGAAGTTTTTAGCTGAGTAAACAGAACCACTGAAAGATGATGTAATATAACATGCTTGACATCTGTGAGTCAGCATTAAGATGTGCTCCAAATACTATTGCAAACACTGACAGTTTCTGGATATAAAGAACTCAATGTGCTTTCATTAGCACTGCTGGAAATTGCTCTCACGGGTTGTGATTCTCACTAATTCAGATCACTTATGCAATTTCAGAGTATGAACTGTTTCAGGTGACTGCAATGTTCACTGATTTTTGCAGTGCTTGGTGAACTTTCAATTTAAAGGTTTCCCAGCACTGGGTTTAGAGCTAATACTTCAAGTTCAGTTGTCTCAAAGAACTCCCAAAATGTTAGATTAGAAAATGCTACTCATGAGATGCCTTACCCTGCTTAATGATCTGAGCATAAAAGCAGAGACAGAAGCAGAGACAGTCTGTTGGGTCAGGACCCTGATTCGCCTTAAGACTCATATTCATTAATCTTCTGTTTACATAGTTGAAAAAGTACGTGCTGCCTGTCAAGTGAGATAGCTTCATGAGATACCTGATTCCTGGCCTGACTGTCAGCGGAATGTAAATGCACATCCAGTGTGGGAATGTGTGAAGCCCCAGTGATTAGAGAGTGACTGGGTGTACAGCAGTGACTGCCTGTAAGTGCTGATCACCTTCACTAATGAGGTTTTTCTGACCTGGGGTAAAACTCACCAGGTGAGTTTTACAAAGAGCTCATCCATCCTGGCCTGAATTCTGTATTTTAAGGAAACTTTCAGCGAAGTCCTGCCCACCAGCCACCCCTGAGCCATGCAGTCAGTGCTATGCTGATAAGAGGTTTTGTGCTGCTTTAATACAAAGGATGCTGAACAGATAGCCAGAGAAGATTCAGCAGGCAGACTGGCCTGCTATGAAACACTCCTCCTTTAAAAAAAAAAAAGTTAAAGCTGGCACAGAAGTCTTACTTTCTATGATTGATTGTTTTTCTCCTACAGACTGGTAAAGCAAAGATTCTGTGTACTGCCAGAGCTATATGCACACATGCCTTGAGGTGATTGGCTGACTGTACGTGAACTGTGACTGGAGATCTCTGTGCCCAAGACACAGGAACGTCGAGTCCCCCCCAGTGCTGCCATTACCCTGACCATCTCCTAGTCTTGAAACTACTGCTTCCTAAAAAGCAAACTTTCCAAAAGACTGAGCCAAGTAATCTGAGGTTACAAAACTACCAGTTATTTATCTGAACACACCTTGAGAGCAACATGAATAAAACACTTGCTTTCTTAAACCCTAAAGTAAATTCTAAATCATAATCAAAAATAAGTTTTTTCAAGCATGGTAATGTGGAGGCCGAAAGCCCCTCAGCAAAAGAGTCTGCCTCTCTCCCCTAGAGGGAATGCCCTTAGGCACTCCCTCCTCATAGAGGCTACTGAAAAGTTGCACCCGACATGCTTCCCTGTTCTATGTAAATCAATTGTACCCTATTGGCCCTTCCCCCCTCGTACCGCCCCTGCGCCCTCAGACAATTGGTTAGATGCTCTACCCTGCCCCCCGGCTTTTCTATATCAACCCTGCTCCCTCAGACTCCTCGAGCTCGTTCGTCCCTGGTCCCCTCTGAGGAAGAAGACCAATAAACTTTGCCTTGGATCACCACACGTGGCTCCTCTCCTTTTCTCCAGTGTCAGCCAAAGCGAGGACTCACAAAAGAGCGGGTCACTCTGCCCAGGAGCGAGGACGTGCCTGTCACCTCTAGGATATCCTTCTCAAGACGCTTCCCCAGAAGGTTGCGGCACTCCACCACCGCGTCCTGCCGCCACAACAGCTGGCATCCGAAACAGGGACCTCTGCCAAGGGCTTCCTGGAGAACTGTCTCCTACATCATTGGCTGCAGGACACAAGCTGCTTTCGGGATGGCCAGCTCCCCAAGGATAGCTCTCCGCGTTCTAGTAGAAGCTATCTGAGGGGCGACCATGACCTTCGGG
>VZTT01032921.1:1805-38411 GCA_013400855.1 Buphagus erythrorhynchus | reverse complement strand
AAATAAATATAAAAATAATATAAAATCCCTATTCAGGATGAGCAAGAGGGTTTGGAAAAGGGACGTTATGAGAGAGGAATGTTGCCCTGCAAGATGTGTCTGCATGGAAATCACATGTACACAGAAGGAGAAGCATTCAGATTCTACAGTGCCCAGAGCTCCAAAAATAGTGAGTCCCTATTTTAGTCCTATTTAAATACAATGTGGTACAGTCCTTTGACTCAGATTAGAGGTATGCTGCAGAAAGGGCTCCTTTCATGCCAAACCTAAGGCAAATGTGAGCAGGGACCTAATTTCTTATGTTGGCTGGGACTCTCCTTATTCCATGAGCAGTAAACCAGGATGTCTCTCTGCAGAGAGATCTACTCTTACAGTGGAGTAGAGGTTTTACAAAGTCATCCACAAAAAAAAAAGATTAAATTATCAGAGCATGCCTGGCCGGTTCAATTGTTTTGCAAAGAATGGGAATGGAATTTATCTTATTTAACCTCCACAGCAGAGAGAGCTCACAAGTAGATCCCTTTGTTAAGAGAGCTCAAGCTGACTTCTCATGGAGCAGCAGGGGAAATGTCCTCCCCAGCATAGGCTCAGTCCCAGGGCCAGCAATGTGAGACCAATGTCTAAAGCCACGCCAGGGTTGGGATGAGCCAGACACTGGGCCGGACACAGCGTGACTACAGCACAGCACAGGTGGGGAGTGAGGAATGGGCCTGAGCACAAACAGCTGCTGAGCCCTGGGGAGGGGGGAAGAGGGTCCCAGCAGGGCAGGGCAGCTCACTGCTCCATCCACAGAGCTGGTTTTACTGCAATTTCTATCCACAGCCACCACTTTAAAGTTAGCCAGTGCTTCTAAGGCAAAAGTCTCTGCCCAGTTCTTCACCCTGAAGACATCTTCAGTCAATTTAGCGATCCCTGTTGGGAAGACTCAAAGAAGACGTCCTCCCATGAGCTCTCTATTTTCGTGCCAGACTTAAGGCTTTCTGAACGCCTGTGCCATGTTGAGACACCCCACTAGATGGCGGGACAGGAGCTCGTGGATGGCAAGCAGGGCTCTGCTCACCTTGGTAGGAGGCCAGAGCTTTTTCCACTGCTGCTGGTACCGTTCCCATGTCACCTGAAATGCCCCAGGACCAGCACAACTAAAATTCGATCTTGGGCCTGTAACTGATGCAGCCGCTCTGGGCTCCTGGCCAGCTGGATGCTGCACACAGATACCATTCACTCCAGGTAATTAGCATCTGCTCGTGGTGAGCAGGGGTCTGCTGAGTCCTTAACCATTACAGGGGCTAATCCTGCCATGCTAAACTCACTCAGCTGCCATTTTTCAAAATAGCATTTGCTTCAGGAATCTTATGAAGCCGGAAATTGAGTTCTGCCATTCTAATCCCTTCCTGTGTGCTTTTTAGGTCATTGTTACACAGTGTGAGCTCTCAGTCTTGTCAATAGGGAAATAATATCAGAGCACTCAGCATGTTAATGGTGTTATCCCTAGAATTCTGACACTACCAGCGCATAACACTGTCACATTTAGAAAGCAAACTTTGCTGCAGATGTTCCAGGAAAATGGCAGGATTTAATACACATTATAAGGAAATGGGTAGATTAACTTTTCAGTCTCTCAAAACATCACTTCAAATTACTGTAGGGGACAGCAGGCAACAGGACTAAAACACTCCATTTTGGAAAACAGCTTCTCAAATGACAATCTAGTAACTTGAAGTCATAACACATATCAGCTGGAAATGCAAAGCTGCTGTCATTTTCAAAGATCTCAAGACAGATATTTATTATTTTCTGGTAAGAATGTTGTGTCCACTACATTCCTCCCTTCTGCAAAAATCAAAAAGGTACCTGGGTGACAAAGGGTATGTTGGACACTTAGGAGGTATCTCCCAGCTTCTGAGTGATTTTGAATTGCTCTATTGTTTCAGAAAGGTATGGCAGCACTGTAGGAGCTATTCAAAAATGGGGAATTTTAAGAGAAGGATGAGAGAAGAAGGTGTTTGCAGATTCAATCCACAAATATGCTCTGGGGAAATAGGGACTGATCTGTTTATCTATCTGTGAGATGGCTGATAATCTGAGGCACTTCAAGATAAGGGTAGAAAAGGACCTTGAGAGTTCAATCAGCCAGTCTTCTTTCATCAGGGGGATTAGTTAGACATACACTTCTCTGGAGAGATGTTTGCTTGCCTTGTTTATCAGATTTCCTGATGCTGGAGATTTCCATCATCCTCTGCAGAGCAAACGCTTACTGAAAAGGAGGCTGGGCCCTACCATTGCCCTGTGAATGTTGCAAATATAGGATGGATCATAACCTGTATTAATGTGGATTTTGAGGTCTATCTGATGCTCAGATTCTTATGAAGCTCAGTATGCCCCATTCTACACAAACACTTGGAAACACAATTTCTGTATTTATTAAAAAAACCCAACGATATTATTTGTGAGTACTTCCACACATGATGAGCCAGGTTATTCCTCACTGTTTGGTTCCTTCACTGGGTCAGTGGGCATGTGGAAGTGTCTCTCCACAGCTGTTATACTGTAGGTAAAGAGGAAAAGTGGAAGAACCAGCTCATCTCATGTATTTCTTCAGAAGCTTTACATAAAAAAAGCAGTTTAGCTAATGAATACAATTCAGGGCAGAGTTGCCTGAAGTGATAATAGATACTTCCGTGAAAACCTAAGAGCATCTCTCAGTGCTGATCACAAGACTAAACTGTTAATGAAATTTTAAGAAGGAAATAGAGAATAAAACCAGAAATATCTCTGCCGTATAACTTTATACACGCACAAAGAGTAAATACACACACACACACACACACACATATACATACATTTTATATATAATTGTGTGCCTGAATGTCAAGTGCCATGTGCAGGCCTGGCTTCCCAGTACCAAAAAGGTATGACAAAAGTGCGATCAGTATCAAGAAGAGAGGCAAGGAGCAAAATATTAATCTGGAATAGGACACACCAACTTTAAAAAGAGATATCTGGGGTGGTGGATGTGATGGCAATCTTTAAAATCAGTAGCAGATCTGAGAAAATTAAAAGACACCAACCATTCACTGTCTATCAGCAGACAGAAGATATGGGAATATCAAGAAAATGATGAGGCGACAAGTTCAGAAGGGTCAAAAGAAGGTTCCTTTTAATACCCTGTGTACAGTTACCCTGTGAAACTTATTGGTTGAGGATGCTGCAGATGCCAAAAGTTTGGATCATTGCAAAAGCAATTTAAAAAAATTGCAGAAAGGACTACCAAGCACTTCTGGCTCAGGAAGAAGCCCCACAGTCAAGGACTGCTGGAGGTCAGGAAATTTAACACTGAGATGTTGCCTTCCTCTACATAGATTTGTATGCTTTTCAGGAAGGAGTTTGGAAGATATCTCTGTATCCTTAAATGCCCTTTATTAACTTGTCAATCATATGCAGCCCTAGGGGAGAACATTTCTAGAAACATTGAGGGGGAAAGAAAGTTGAAAGGAGGCTAGGGAATCATCTCTGTCTGTTTCTCTGCCCTGAAATAACCCTTGGTGAACTGAGGGGCCATTCTGGGTGAGGGAGGACTGCTGCCCATTCTGCCTCACCAGCTGCCAGCTATGCCAATTACATTAGCTGCTGCCCTGAGGATTTCTCCTTGTCTGATTCTGCTGTCTTACATTTCTGACCTGGTTTTGACATTTGAAGGAGCAAGCAAAACCTTCCTCACATGTGACAGGTGGTTTAGCTGCCACCAGCTTCCTTACTGTTTAATGACTGTGCTCAAATGCCCAGCCAGTGTTGGATATCCCTGAGTAAGCAAAGGATTACAGAGGTGCTGTGAGGTCAGGCTGCCTTGTTGCAACAGTGCCAAGAAATCACATCCACCCTCTGCACTCTTTTATACAGCCACAGGCCCCCTCTTTGTGTCTCATTTTTAAGTTGTTCTGCAATGTGGTCTAGTCCTGTGTTCCTCCAGCTGTGGCTCATCAGGCATTAAATCACAGCAAATTTCCTGCATGGGACATCCTGCCACACGTGAATACTTCAACTCACAGACATGTACATGTGTACAAGCAAAGTGCATTGGGACGTAGAAAACACATTTATGCACATCCAAAGTTGAGCATGGATATTTTTCTGCTGTAAATAACAACCACTGTGGCCATGGTACACATAGTGCCTGTTAGGTTTGGGCTTGTTTTTCCTAAAAGGTCATGCTATCCTTCAGTTTTGAGAAGCTCAAGCGTGTGGGTAGGAGCACAGTACACACCTGTGAGGCAACAGAGAAATTCCTGTGTGTCAAAACTGGTGCTTACAGCCTCTCCTCTCTGGGATGGCAGTCTGTGCATAACCCTCCAGTCTCAGATTCTCCATGCATGAAATGAGGCCAGTAATGTTTATCCACCTACTGCAAGGCTTCATAGAACTAATCATTACTACTCTGTGGGGATAGGAAACCAGGAAGAACTTCTACTGAAAAAATAATACATATGGGAGCAAGTGAATGCAGAGAAATTAGGGAGGCATGGGGGCGTAGCTCTTAGAGCACAAAGCAAACAATTCTCCTCTGAGAACAGCATGAATATGGAAACCAAGCAACAGATGCACTATGCTGAACATCAAATATATGAAAATTATTCTGATCATCTTTTTTGTTCGTTTTCTCACTATTCACAGATGGGTTTAGGCTGAACATCCTGGAGAGAAGCTGCTTTTGGGGAGAGTGGATGTTGCATACACAGGGTGAGAGCATGCAGGGTGTGACGTGCTCGTGGTGCCCAGAGTTATGCTGGGCCCCTAAACAGCAGGGTAAAAATTGACTTCTGCTCCAGAACCCTCTGAGGCAGGGCAAAGGGGTGAGCTCCAGCCAGGCACATAGGAGCAATGCTGTGAAAATGGGGATAATTTTTCTTTCTGTTAATCTGAGTTTACTATCCACTGCTTTGGATTTCTGCTGGTGGCCAGTACTATTTAAAGACTTGGCTTTCATCCAAAGCCCCCAGTCACATGCTTTATATAAGAAACATAGACAGAAAAATAGCAATTTCTCCATTAGTTTACTGAACAGGTCTGCTGCTGCTGAATACAAAAGGCACAATTTCACTTTCTGCATGCAGTCTTATTTATAAGCAAGCTGCTTCCCTGAGGGCCAGCTTTTTCAGAAGAACAACCTGATAATTTGTGGGTGTCTTTCCTACCTGTAGTCTGACCTAGGCAGACAGAGGCTCAGGGCATGATTTTTATTTAATTTTTTTTTTTTTTTTTTCTGCTTTTTTAANTCACATGAAAAGTGCAAACATAAGGGCCAATTCTTCTGATTTTTGTGGCCCACTGAAAATTAAGGACTAGGAAAATTCTTTTAATCATTTCCTTGATTTCTGATTATATTTTCCATTCCTGAACACAGCCATGATGGTTGGTAGTTATATTGGTGTTTCTTCATTCATAGCTTCTCTTCTGGTGTAATGCAGTTGTAACAAATTATTACTTATTTCCATAGGTAGGGAAACAAAGATCACAGATATTCAGGATGGACAGCAAGAACCTGAGATCTTGCCATGATAATTTTTCAGTTGTGCTGATGCTGAAGTTTGGTCCACAGAGAGGTACAAGTTTTGTTTTCATAGTGTGGCATTTGGCCCAAGTTACAAAATGTTAATCTTGAAAGAGAAGCATGAAAAGGGGCTGAGTTTTGGACTGACAGTGGGGAACTCCCGAGTCCCAGCCCTGCTGGAGCTGCGCTGCTTTCTAGGGTGCTCAGGGCTAAGCCTGTAAGTATATTTTGAGGAATCAAAGTACTTTTCTGCTTCCCGGCAGAGGCAGGAGCTTCCTGTGATGCTCAAGTCTTGTTCTTGGCACTCAGTTTGGATTTCAATTTTTTGGTTTCAGTCCCTTTATTCATAACATGTACATGTGGGCAGTAACAGACCACACAGAACTACCCTGAAGAGTCATTGCTAACAGCTCAGAAGTGCAGTCTATGGGATGAGATCCCTTTAAGGCTTCGAGGAAAAGACTGAATATTACAACACATGTAAGAATTGCACCCTCTTGTTCAAGCCCAGTTGCAGAGATGTGAACAGCATCAGGCATTGGTTCAGCCTTTTTTCACAGTCAGTGCAATTTCAGTCATATTCAGAGTTCTGAAGTCCTTTATTTGGTTTTTTTATATCATTAATGTGAAGGACCTACCAGCTTAAAAATTGTAACTAAGAATAGCTATGAATTTACCAGAAAGACACAAAGAGAAGAAAGACAAACTTGTATTATCACCACAACATTTAAACAATGTATTAAACATTTAAACAATGTATTTAAACAATCTATATATCTATCTCAAAGATTAAAAATTATATAAAAATTCATACAATATTAACTACTGTTAGCTTATATAAAATAATTTTTATGTGAAAAATATGAAAGCTACAGACTGTATATACTGCATACCTGGGCTTGCATATTGAACTCATGGAGCAAGTACTTTAGCCTTTTAATACAAATGTCCAGTCGACATCTGAGAGCTAAAGACTGTTGAATACATGAGTTCTGGTTTTGCCAAGTGTGTGATACAGTAGTAATATTGAGCTGACTGTAGTTGTTATATTTTTTAATCACTTAGTTTGCAAGACAAGAGCTATGATTTTCAATGCAATGCTTTATTTTCCATGCCCTGGCAGGTGACATCATGGCTTTGTTTTGACTTAGTTCAAATACGAATTCTTATGTTAATAGTGTATATGAAATGAAACATTCATGTAATTGCAGAAGTGAAAGGCAAAAAAGAAAATAATTATTTTTAATACATGGTCACAGAGTGACCCTACAGAAAGGTCACACTGCCTGCTCTGGCTTCTGTCTGTGGTCAGGAAAGGTCTCTGGGAGCTGATTTTGGAGCCTGGCACAAACTGGCTCTGTCATGTGCTACTTGAGGGAAAGTTCAGATGTTCAAATCTGGGCTTAAAAACAGAGTCAGCAAGAACTAAGATGCAGTTCTGACAGAGGAGATTTAATATAATCTTTTTACCTGTCCCACAGAGCTCCTGACTGCCCTTTTGGCTGTACTTTTTAAGGTTCATGTTTGCAAGCACCTCCTCAAGTATGAAGTAAGGTTGGGTGTGGGGTGGAGAGTATCTCTATTTGTGTGTGTGTGTTCTGTGATGGAAATGGAAAACATTTCAGACTATGTTCTACAAGATTTTAAAATTGAGATGTACTGGAGCCAAGCTGAACCAACCTCTAAGTATGAATAAAACAAGGCAATCTCAGTCATCAAAAATGTAGAGTGACTACAACTGTGCCTTACACCATTGATTCCTCACCCCAATGGCCACAGTCAACTTGAATCAGCAGAGCAGAGCCTCTGTGAGCTCAGAGCACTGTTGAAACACATTTCTGTATTTAGAGTGCAATACTGACTGCCAGTGTCACAGGATGTCTCTAAGTGTAATGTACACTAGACAGGATCATTTGCTTCATACAGCCACATCTTTTGCACCAGCACCTGAATTGCTGATGGACATGGAGCATTTTGACATTACAGTGTCTAGCCTAATACTGGAAGATGAAACCCTTGGATCAGGATGAGCAGTCGCTCTCCTTGCAAGAATATTTTGCTCTTGATTTTCGTTCAAGGCTTTTCCCCCCATTTTTACTACAATAAAAGTTATGGTCTGAGAACATAACAAAATAATAATTTTCCTCCCACCACCACCCTCTGAAACTAAACCGGCTTTTCAAGAATTTTCATAGTACATTGCTCACAAGGCTGAGATCAGCTAAAACTTGGAGGCAAACCCAGGTCTGATTAATGAGCCTGTAATTCATTAACATTTATATGGCCATTTTTTTCAGTGCATTTGAAGTAAACAAAACAGGGAAAACAAAGGAGAAAGAACTGAATGTCAGTGAGAAACTCCAGGGCCTGATGCCATTGCCACTTGCCAGCAAATGGCAAATACCTTGCAAATGCATTCTGGGGTTGCTGGAACTGTTGAGAGAATACTGTTGAGAGGATGGGAGCAAGAATGCTGTGGCCTGCCTGAACAACTGTTTTCCAGAGAACTGATGCATATTGCAGTGGATTTAGAAGATTTAATAGGAAAAAACCAAAATGCTATTCAGTTGAGCTTTCTGGGTAAACTGATTTTGACCAAGAATGTTAACTAATGAAGATGCAAAAATGTTGCTCATTGTTTCTAGTGCAAAATGGCAAAACAAAACATCTGTGGCTCTGGCAGAACAGCTTTGATTATAAGAGTCCCGATTCTGATTTTCCTGTTGCAAGAACTGCTGAACTTCTGACAGCATGCCAAGAATTCATTCCTAATGCTATCCTCCTGCAACACATAAAGGAAGTTTTGAATGTCTCACTGCTGCTGTAGCTCCGTCTCCTATCACAGTTGTTAAGGGATTACAGCAAAATGCAGAATTTAAGAAAATTCTTAGAACTTTTTCTGGGCTGGTATCCAGAAGCCTGTGTTTGGCTAAGTTTAGAGGGCTTTGGGGACACAACTAATCTGATACTTGAAACCTGTGAAGTCAGGTGTGTTAACTTTTACATGGAAAAGACAGACACATAACTATGTGCTAACATGATTAGATGAGCTCAGTTGTGGAGCTAATTCCTTCTGCACTGGTGACCTGGGCAGTGGTTAAACCAAGACCTTTTTTGCTGATTAGAGACTTGCTGAGCTAATTGAATGAGCTCTGTTCAGATAAACCAGATGGAGCTGCAGGAGTCTGCATACCACTGTTATCTTCCCCACCTAGTGTTCAACCACACAATTTAAATGCCTCTACATGTACTGGATTGTATGGAGTAAGATAATCTATACTGTACATTTCATTGTTCACACTTTCACCTCTCCCATTCCTTTCAAATGCTGTATACTTACTGATCAAAAGCCATTTTCTGGGGTTCCCCTATTTCTGGCATTGCTTTTGTACTTCAAGGTTTTAGAAATAGAGCACAACCTGTTTATAATCTCCAAAATTCAATGTTACAATGGAGTCTGCAGAGAAAATCAACATCAGAAAAAAGTGCTGTCATTTACACATTGCTGAGATACATTTGGAAAAAAAGTTGTGTAGCTTCTATAGTTACCTCATTTTCATACACATATAATTACCTCCATTATAGGAGCCTTTCAGGTTGGGACTGTTATTTAAGATAAAAAATAACAAAAACAGTCAATCTTTTGGAATCACATAAAATCTGGGATGTGTAAGAACTACAAGAGCTGGGCTAGTTTCCTATAAAATTCACAGATACTACAAATCTACAAAGTTTAACTCCATCCAGGTGGAAGTACATAATCTATTGCTATGTCCTGTGCTCCAAGCAGCCTGGAAGGATGGCCATGCTGGGTATCCTGAGGTGTGATTGCATAGTGCTGTGACCTTCCAGGATCCCGCAAAACCTCCTCCAGGATGTGGAGACAATCACTCAATCCTCAGATACCTTCCTTAGAACATTTCTTCTCTCAGAATCCTGAAAGTGTCAGAAGTAGCTTTCACCTGTAGCTCTTTCCTCTGGAACAAGTTATCTAGATGTCTTAGTCCTCATGGCAACTATCACTGAACTGGCAAACCATCTGTTTTCAAAGTATCACTTATTCTTTCCACTTACAAAAACCCCTTTTGTCATTCCAGACAGTCTAGCACCAGTAGAACCTTCTGCACAATTTATACAGGCCTGTTCTCCTTTTATCTCGTTTCAACATTCATTTGAACTAACTTCTCTTGTTCATCTTTGTTACTCTTAATTGCTCTTTTGTCTCTCTTCTCCCTGTCTTCTTGCTGGCTTTTTATTTGAAATAAAAAGCAAGGAAGCCTGTAGGCTGCTTCTTTGATTATGCAGGACTGGATTCCCCATGGCCTTAGAGCTGAAACAAGGCCAAACAGTCTTTGGCATGAATTAGACTTTGCATTTTTAGCTGTGTTGTAGGAGGCCATCCAAAGTTCTTCAGTGAGGTTTTACACATGATCCAGCTGGCAGCCTGCAGGCTGCAAGGTGGCTCTGCCTTACCTCTGTTCTCTAGCCTTGAAAGTCAGAAAAAATTGTTAGCGTACAGTGTGTGTTAACACACTGGCATTAATGCCACCTCCTGTTCTTACTGAAAGCCAGACAGAAGATCAGAAGTATATAGGACAGGGTGTTAAAGCAGGATGCATACTGCAACCCCTCAAGAATTTTTGCTTTGCCAGGTACTTGTGGCTACGTCCTTTGAGATGTAGAGACAGTCTAATAGTTCAATGCTTCCCACAGGATGAACCCACTTCAAGGCATGCACTGTTGCTTTTTCTGTTACACTGGTACTGCTGCCAGTGTGAAGCCAGTTCAGCTCCATCAGCTGGCAGAAGCCTGGGGTTCAGTGGGTGGATTCTGTAATTAGTGAGTTGAACCCACTTGTGAGAGCAATTACCATCCTAAGCAAGGGGCCAGAACTGTGTCTGGGAATGGGAGTGGAATATGGGAAGGTAAGGGAGCATCTACCTTTTTGGTAGTGAGCTTCTACATCAGTGCTGCCTTGTTGCAGAACAAAGACCCTTTTTACAGCTGTGACGTACATTGCTCTGCTCCCTGGTGCTGCCTCCTGAGGCATGAGCGTGTCCAAAAGCTGGCATCCACTGAACCAAGTGTAGGGACGGATAACTGTGGGAAATGGGGGGACATGAGCATGTCAGCTGCTGTGTTTCATGGAAACCCAGGATGTCTATCACTGTAGTCTGAGCTTCTTCAGCCTCTGGAAGACAGTTTCCCACTCTGCCAGGCTTTGTAACTAGGAGCAGTGGAGATGTGAGTTCCTACCCATGACCGCTGCTTTGCAGCATCAGCAAGGAATCCCACTGCACATTAAAGGTCCTGAGTGACTTGTTTAGGATGTGGTTTTTGTGACAGATGACTACCACAAGGACAAAATCCTACAGCTGTTTTTCACTGCTGTGCAGAATAACCTGTCTTGCTCAAGGTCAAAGCAATCAGCTCATCCCAGTCAAACACTGTATTAGTTCTGGTGTTGTCATCCTGTGGATCAGCAGGCCTGCAAAACAGGAGAATACTTCCTCAGAAAGCATCCTGCCTTTTCAGAACTTTTTATTTTAAAAAGTTACCTAAATGCTCATTTGATAAAATTTTATAAAGTACATTTTTAAATTTAAAAGGAAGGAAATGGTATTCAGATGCTGATAGCAAAAGCTAGGTTACCCAAAGCCAGACTAGGGTTACCAAAAGAAAAGCTGTATTTGGGTAATGATTTAATGCAAGGCATTCTGTAAACACTAGTGGAAAAACATCAACACTTGAGAATCAGGAAAGAGAATAGTGAGTCTCCTTTAAGAAGTAATAGCACTGAAAGCTTGAAATTTTCCTACATAGGCAGTTCTGTGTTCTGATCAACCTAAATCCTGCATTGTGAAGGACATGGCTTGGGGTCACCTGCCAGCACATCTCCCTGATCATTGTCTTGTTTGAGTCACATTTCTTTTACTGTAGAACTACTTCAACTGCAACTCTGCTTTCACAGGATAGTCTAGTGCAAATATGTACTCCCCCCAGCAGATGCTTCCACAAATATATGTTTCCCTCAACAGATGCTCCCTAGTATCCCTGGATATGGAGTACTGCCAGCAAGGGGTGTACTGAAAGTGGCAAAAAATATACCGTACGTGAGATGTTATTTGGTGTCACGTCAACCTCTCTGTCATTCATTCAATGTTGAATCATCTCTCTTGTGGGAAAGGCTAGGCTATTTGTTACACCATATTCTGTCTGGTTTTTAGTAGGACATAGAAAAATATTTGCTTTTCCTTGTGTTGCCTCTACCAGCATTTAAATTGGCATTATTTCTTCCAGTTGCTACTTGTTTAGTGCAGTGCAATGTTGGACAAAAGCCTCTGTGAAGCAACTGTGACTGATCTTTATTTAGCAAGGATCCAGAGGATCACTTGTTGAGGTTGGAAAGTATTTTGTATAGTGAAAAGCCTCCTATAGTGCCTCCCTATCTGAAAAACTTTAACAGCTTTTCATTTGCTCATTCAAATAACATCATGCACAACACTGTGACATACATAGGAGTTACTACCTCTGTATGGAGTCTCAGAAAAGAAGACAAATCGATTTCCCAGGACCTGCTGCAAGATTGCAACACTTTCAGAAAATTTTGTTTGGTTTACAATTTTACATTTACTAGAACTGCCTTTGCTGGGACCTTATGCTGTGTGACTCTCGTCCACTCAAAGCCTGGAACTGTCCTAAGTTCCTTCACCCTCAAAGCCTGGAACTGCCCTCTGTTCCTTCACCCTTTACTCACTAAAAACAAATAACATGACCCTTTTATATCCACAAAACAATGACACAGTAAAGACCTTTGGCTCCTGCCAAAGCCAGAGCCCAAAACAGATTATAAAAAAATATTTATTAAAAAAAAGACTAAAAAATAACGTTTACTGTTACTCCTGATTTCACTTTCCTTTCTTCTTGACTTCTGCACAGTAGATTCTGTTACTAAGTTAGAAACTTTAGTTGTCTTGTCATTAAACATGACATATGTCAGCAGCTGGAAAAGGAAATGTCTTTGAATAATTACAGAAATAAAGGGCTGGAAAGATCCTTGACAGGCCATCCCAGTGCTTGGGCTGGGTAATCCAGATTGAATTATGTCTGAAAAACAGCTGCTTAACAGTTTTTAAAAGTTTGTGATGATGAAGGTACTGCAAACTCCACAGTCAGTCTCGTCTAGCACTGTCCACACCATTAGAAAGTCTGTTCCATGTCTAATACAAGTGGTGGAGAGCACTTAAGTTCCTCTTTATGGATAACTTTCAGTCTTGAAGATTATGTTATCCTAATCTTTTTTAAAGACTGTTCCTTTCAATGCTCCCTTGCAGATTGTGTTTTGCATTCCTAGGCTTATTTTCCTAGCTCTTCTCTACAGCCCTCCTGAAATGCACCACACATAGCTGGATGTGGTGTCCCAGGCTGAGGCTTTGCCCCTGGCAAACACAGTGGAAGTACTATCTATTATGTCTTACATTTTTACACATGCCAATTTTACACTGAGTGTCTGTTTTTCTAATGAAGTCATCTGCTGTATGACTGAGGGTCAGACGAAATGCTCTTCAGAAAGAAAGTGCAAACAACTGAAGGTGAGGAGACTGTGGCAGGGCAGGGAGTTCTTGACTCCCATATCCTAGACTTGCTTTCAGCACACAGCCAATGGAACACGAAAACTGCAAATCAATTATGTAACTAATAATCCTGGAAGTTTCCAAGGGAAAAATGTAACTCTCCAGGGTTACAGTTAGCAAAAAAACAACAAGGCAATTTGAACAATACTTGTAGCCACCTGTGTCTCTCCACTAACCATTCATTTAAGCAGTAGGAGACTTGGTAAAACTGTCTTCACTGCAGAGACCAGAAATGAAATGATTTTCCATTTTAAGCATCAGTGGAAATAGCAAAACAGGAATGAATGCACAAAAAGCAGAGCTCCCTGGTTTGAGGGCTGTATTCTTTTGCTGAAGAAAAGAAACAAAAACTGTGTGAGGACATTTAGGAGCAGTAAGTTTAGAGGTCTGGGAATTAATTGATTAAACTGTAGCCCTAAGCAGCCCATTGGGAAAGAACTGGCGCTTGGATAAAGCTGTTGTAAGACTATGTAATCAGTAGCACATGTGGAAAGATGCTGAGTACCTAAGTCAATGCTGGTATGACGCAGATGCAAGGCTCAAGGCAGCTTGCCAAAAGTAATCCACTGTCTGTTGACAAAAGCATTATGTACCTCATGTAGTATGAACTGGGTTGAGAATGCAACAGAAGATGTTATTCAGAGAACCCATGCAAAAGTGACTAGTGGTAACAAATGTTAACCTAAATTCTTCTGTATTCAGAAGTACAAAGTTGAGAATTAGCAGCTAGGTACTTAAGAAATGTGATTGGGTGCAAGATATAACATGTCACCAGGAACTGATTTTCATCAGAGGTAAAAAAACCCCACCTGCCTGCAAAAGGAGCTGCCCAACTCAAGATCAGAGTGGAACTAAAGTCCTTCTTAAAAGGAGGCAGAAATTTGAGAAGTCAGAAAACTGAAGCAGCTGCACCAAAGTGCAAAGTCACTCGATGTTAGAATCAGTCCAAATGGTCTCTGTGCAAAAAGAAAAGAGCCATTCAAAGTTTATGTCAAGTAAGACCGTACTACTACTTGCTGTAGATATAAAACCTGTAAAGTACTATCCAGTTACTAGGAGTTCCAAGAGGGGGTTAGAACGTGAATACCAGTTCTGAGGTGAGAGTTTGTAGCTATGTTCTGTGAGGCCCACTTGCAAAGACAACTATGCAACACTATGATAAGAGCATGAGCTCTGTAGGCTACCCATTCTTTAACAACTGAAATGTAAAATTTGTGGGAAGTCTGTAACAGACTTGGATTGTTTTAGAGAACTATTTTCATTGTATGAAGCACTTACGGCATACTGGAACCCAAATTTTGGATTCCTTATGCTTTATCGAGGATTACATACAAAGCCACACACAGCTTCTCAATGAGGGCTGAACAGGTGTTACCCCCTTTTCTCCACCAGCCAGCAAGCTCAAATAAAGGTTCTTAGCCTCCAGCCTTGCCCTGAGATTGGCGCGGGGAGCAATCCCGCAGGATATTTTGCCCTTTCCGGAGTAAGGCATGCCATCCGCCTGCAGGGCAGCGGACTGACAGCGGCAGCAGGGCTGCACCGTGAGGGTAGGTCCTTACAAGCACTCCTGGCAGCTCTTCAGACACAAACAGAAAGCACGGAGTTGCCAGAACGCTCTGCCTTTAGGGGCAGCAAAAGAGATGACTCCAACTATTTCACAAGGAGCCCTGGGCTCTGGAGCAGACTAGTTCTGGTTCTCATCCAGTCTTCACGCACTGGTCACTGCCACCTGCAGCTGAGACCTGCCCTTTCGGATAGCCCCTTTCCTTGTGGACAGGCACTGGATGTGCGTTAACAAAGCAATGTAAAGAATTTATACTGAATCCATAACTTCTGCCCTGGTAATGCAAAGGAATATAGTTAGAACGGCACAGAACTGTGTAACACCACTACGACTACTGAATCACCCGTGTCATCGCTCTGCCAAAAATACTGAAGAGGGTGTTTTAAAGAGCAAAGTAGCTATTTAAGACCACCCTGCCCCTTTCTGTTCCTCCACACAGCAGGTGGATAAAGGTTCCTGTAACGCCTCAGAAAAGTTCAGCCCAGGTACTGCTGCGGTGTCGCTGGCAGCACAGGCGCCCATAGGATGATAAACCGAGGGGCAAAATCAATGTCCTTATGGACAATGATGAGGAGAAATCCTGCGGGGCGAGTGACCTGCTCGTTAACCGGGGAGCGCTGAAACACCGGACACAGCCGCTCCATTCTCCTGGGGCAGGAATGCTAATGGAAAATGCCAGCCTGCCCCGCCAGCTCAGCAGCCTCCCAAGGCCAGCGGCGAGGGGAAACCTCTGACTGCAAGGTCAGCGTGGTTAATCTTTGTCCCGGATAATTACACCGGCTCGACGGGCCCTTCGAACCAACTGCGGCTGTGCACCCACCCCTTCCAGCCCCGCTCCTGGCTCGGCCCCTCGGGCCAGCCCGCCCCGGGGCGGAGCCCCCCGCTCCCCAAAAGCCGCCGCGGGGAGCGGCGCTGGGATTTGGCGTCGGCGGGATCGGCACGGCGGGACGCGGGGCTCGGGCAGGGCTCGGTGGTGAGTGGGGGCGGCTGCTGCCGCCCTCCAGTCCTGGAGGGTGGGAGACGATTTTTCGTGTGTAGTTTATACAGCCGTTGTTGTGTTCCTAGACCTGAATTAGTTTTAAATAGTTAAAACTACTACGAGCTCGAGTATGCTGTGTGCTTAATATTTTAGCGGTGTTTTCAACTAGTATGTAATTCGATGTGTGACTTTTCAAGCCTGTTCCCCGTCGGGGAAATATCGAGCTATTCAAGTGATTCGTTTTTTTCTGAACCTGGGCTTTTGGGGTTAGTCCAGTCACGCTATGGTTAAAAGAAAGATTATCTTCTGACCTCTACAGAAAGCGTGTTGATGAATCTCTGTATTAATTAAACCTAATGTCCTTTAGGATCGAGTATCCCCTCATCATTGATGTGTAGGATATGGCAATGTATATTTTGTAAAGACAGTATTTTTCTAGTGAAAGTGAAGACCTTAATTTTTTCTTTAATGATGTCTGGACTCTCTTTTTAACTAGTTTGCCACTCGCTCAGCTGATGCAGAATTCTTCTGAGGAAACCCTTACTATTTTTATTGATATAGGGAAGAAGTTCTGACTAAGAAGCAAACCAAGAATTTGGAACATAAGCAGGAAATGAGACTCCTGAGGTCATGGGGCGGAATTACTGGCTGGTGTGTCTTTTTGATTTTTTTTTTTTTCTGAGAAAAACTCTCCCTCTTTGCTCTATTTTTTCTTCTTCTTCATACTTCTTCCTAAAGCATGGAAATGTAGAAGAAGGGGGCTGGAGGTTAGAAGTTGAAAGATTCATGTGGTTAGTTTAACGTACTGGCAGGAGATGAGACTTGAAAGCCTTTCAGATGTACAGACCTTGACCTTCACCTTGGGATCTGTCAAAGGAAAAACGTGCTATAAAATTTTTGCATTAGGGTATCTTATTTCTATTTTGAAGCTTCAACTAATACTTGTAAATCTGTGTGCAAATTGAAAACTTTATTTGAACAGAATTACATAGAAAAAGTGAGTAGCCTTCATTGCCTAGGCAGAGTGCAATATGAAACAAACTGAAAAAGGATCTATTAGTTTTATTAGTGTTACAGTATTTGTGATGAAAACTTGTTTTAATATGCTGGAGGGGCTTAACTATCAGTTTTGATAAGTTTTGGAGTAGTAAAGATCAGGTGTATAGCAGATAGTGGGCACACTGAGCTTGGCTTTGTCTCTGTTAATTAAATGATGTGCCATTAATCATGGCAGAACAGGATTATGAGGAACATGGAGCTAGAACTGGCCTCCCTGTGATACAGTGTCATACCCATGTGGCTCCGCCTCCTTCATATTGAAAAGCTGGCATGGTCTAAGCCCGTGTGTCCAGACCTCTGTACTGCACTTTTTCCAGCAGTATAGTGAGGTGACCTTAGTTGCCTTTTCCTTGGTTTTTGTTTTAATTTTTTTTCTCCATCAGTGGTGTTCTTTGCAGTAGTCAAAAGAATAAGATGGAATTCTGTGCATGTAGGTGTTGAGTATGTGAAATTGTAATTTGAGCTTTTCTTTTCCTCGTGTGTCAGAAGACCAGGTAACTCATAATGAACTAAAGATGATAAAAGGAAAACTAGAGCTGCAGAAACTGTTCTGGCCTGCTGAGTGTCTGCAACTCTGAAAATTAATTTAGGTGCTGGGATATTGGCATTTCTAGAGGAAGTGACTAAAGAAGGTTCAGCTGTACAAAAGGCAGGGCTAAGTAACTGGTGTATTTGTTATATTTTCTAGTTAGACACTATGGGTGATTAAGCAGGGGAGAATAACAGGGAGTGTAAGTGCCAAGGGAAGTACTTTCAAGTACAATTTTCCCATAAAATTAATTGGCAAAAATACCTGTAGAAAGCAATGCTTACGGAGATATTATAGAAAATGGGAAATGAAAAGTATTTATATTTTGAGGGAGGAGGAAAAACAAGATGTTGAGTGACGTGCTTGGTTATGGGAAGGGCAATCTTGTATTGGCTGGACTAGTTTGGTTTTGAAGTTCTTATCTCTTTTCTAATATAATTGGATTACTTTAACATCTTGAAAAGTATTTGCTATAGTTAATTATGAATTCTAGTCACTTCGTCAAATTCACTTAATTGACACAATTTTCATGTAGCATTCACAAGAATGAACATTGTGAACACTGGTAGCAGAAATAGGTCTGAATAGAAGCAAAATGGTGTATGCACCCTTACTTTCTGTCCAAGTGTACCAGCTTGGTTCAAGCTAAATGATGGTAACTGGAAAAAAAGGAAGTTTTGTAATGACTACAGGATGTAGTCAAACTAGTTCAGCTTGGTAAAAATCCTTGGAGGCTGTTCACTGCAGGGCTCCTTAACATTGTACCTGGGAGAAAAAATGCTTTAACCTTTCATGGTGAGGAGAGTGGTGGCCCAAATACATAGCAGACACTGATTTGAATCCAGGTGTCTTTCTATGCTATTCCTGTCTTTCTTCTGATTGTCAAAGGTATTAAATGCTTTTTTTACTCTTTACTCATGTTTGAAAGGCCCATTTTAAATGGACCAGGCACAAAGTTTTTATTAAGTGTTAGCATGTATATTTATGACATGTACTTACAAGAGTGTTAAATCTTCCTCTTTCACAGAAAGAGGAACCAATAATGCCAGCATTGAACTGGAAGCCTTTTATCTATGGAGGTTTAGCATCAATCACTGCAGAGTGTGGTAAGCGTTTGCTTTAACTGTTGACACGATTTTCTTTATTGATTGTCCCTATGTAAAACATGTTTGGTTCCATGCTGCCAGTGACACAGTAGTATATGGTGGTCTGCAGCATAGAGTTTTTTGCTTTATGCTGAGTGAAGAGTTGCTCTGATCTCTGTTGCAATGTCAGAACACTTGTGTCTGTAAACTGTCGTCCCTGGTGACCCTTTTTATACATATTTTGCCTCTGTGTTTTATTATTTGGTGTTTGTTTGATCTGTTCCTAGACAGTGGTCATAGGTAGATACAGCTTCTGCTTTGCTGCAGTAGACAAGTTATGCTCTTAAATTTTTCGCTTTGCTTTACTGAGTATCTATGTTGCAGTTAAAATTATCTTTTCTTGAATGTAAGGGGCTGCTTAGATTTGAACATTTAAATTCAATAGTGAGTGACACATAGTAATTGCTGTAGAGAGACAATACATCTGGTGTTTTAGGCCTGCTCTAAAGGCAAACCTAAAATACCAACATCTTTGTAAGGTTGTATCTGAAATTCATGTAGACAAAAAGAAAGGAAATCTGGATTTTCATTGTAGCAGGGCATGGTTGGGCATGTGGTAGGCTTGCATGCAAGGTCTGTCTAGTAATTTAGATGCAGTATAAAATTACACTTAAAAATTACACTTTTGTTTTCATAGAGTAGTTTGGGTTGGAAGGTCATCTGGTCCAACCCTCCTGCTTTGAGCAGGGGCATCTTCAATTAGACCAGGTTGGTCAAACCTTGTCCAATCTGACTTTGAATGATTCCAGGGATGGGAAGGATTTCTACTTAGGAACTTCGTGCAAACTTGAGTTTGAAACCTGTCGTTATTTGACTTGACTGAATATGGCAAATAATGCCAAAAGCTTTTAAGGAAGACAAACAGTTAATCAAAGCTTTGCTTGTCTGGTAAGCATCATTTGAACAGATGTAGTTAATCCTGACTCTGTTAGTGCTTAGGTGAGTATGGAATGTTGAGGTCCTTTTCCTGGATGGATATGGTTTCTGAATCCTTTTATAAGGGAAGCATGGAGAATATGAATTGAACATAACATAACAGTAGACTACAGGAAAGCAGTAACAGAAATAGATACTGCTGCTATTGCTTTTTCAGATACTAGGCCAGAATCTGTATAGCATGTCTTACGGAATTTATTTGCCTTCAGTGATGTCCTCTTCAAAGATGTTGGTAGGAATACACGTGCAAACTCAGTGCTTGATTGGGATTGCAGAGTCCTGTTCAGCGTGGCTGCCTACAACCAGGCAATTCTGTGCTGCCTGAAAATATAGTGAATGTGGAATGTAAAACACAGGAGGTAGGCAGGGCCTCTGACAGGCCTTTAGAAAGAGCAAGGTGATAGAATGTAAATCACTTCTTTAAAAGAAAGTCTTGGTAAGAAAGGCTTCTTTCCCATGGGAGTACTTTTATATATTATGGTATACAATAAATGTTGCTGTTTCTTGTGTGATGTTCTCTGTTGTCTTTGGTTAGGTAGGCACTCCATTAATTTTCTCACTGATTTTCCTTTAAGGTACTTTCCCCATTGATCTGACCAAAACACGTCTCCAGGTTCAAGGTCAAGTTAATGATGCCAAATACAAAGAGATCCGCTACCGTGGAATGTTGCATGCACTGGTCAGAATATGCAGAGAAGAAGGATTGAAAGCCTTATACTCTGGGTAAGATTAACTGAATTACAGCAATGGCTTATGAACATCAGTCTACTGATATCAGTATAAGCCTATTGTATGTGAATTTTTGGGTTTCAGGATTACAAAGTATTTGTTAGCCTTAATCTGGAAGTTGGAAGACCCATCTTAGATACTTTTAGTGCTGCACGCTGCCATAGCATTTAATATTTGATAAAAAAACCTCAAACAACAAAACCTACACGAAACAAAATAGCTAAGAATAAGATTATTCTCTACAGTGCTGCTATGGTTGTTCCATCTCTCAGAATTAAAATTGAATTTACCTTTGTCT
Source organism: Buphagus erythrorhynchus (assembly GCA_013400855.1). NCBI lineage: Eukaryota > Metazoa > Chordata > Aves > Passeriformes > Sturnidae > Buphagus > Buphagus erythrorhynchus. The sequence goes on along the minus strand of VZTT01032921.1, from coordinate 17,993 downwards.
ATAAATGAGCGTGCTTTTCTTCAAAACATGCAGGTTGGTGGGGGAACTGCATTTCAGGCATGACTGCCAGCTATTTTATAGATTACAAGTTGAAACATTTTCTAATAGTAATAGTCCCTTCACAGTTCATTCATGTTCTTGCAGGCTATATTAAAAAAAAAAAAAAAAACAAAAACCAAAACCTAAAAAGTTCCAAAGCTTGCTTTGTTTATAGTGAGTTTAAATTGTTGATTTAAATGAACAAACCTTTTTCTGCTAGATATCTCTGCACTAGGAAGAATCTTCTGATGAGTTTGAAATCTTGAGCATAAACATTATTGCTGCTTGTTTTTACAGGATTGCACCTGCAATGCTCCGACAAGCTTCATATGGAACTATAAAAATAGGCACTTACCAGAGCTTAAAAAGAATGTTTGTTGAGCATCCAGAAGGTAAGTGGTTATTTTCTATTTAATTGAGGACTGATTTGCTTGGAGCTGATTTGTTTGCATTTGGTATCTTACTGTAGCATTTGAACAAGCCTACTGAGAAGATGTTCCTTATACCAGTTACAACAAAGTTATTCAGCAAGGGTAACTGGTCAGAGCAGGTTTTATGGCTTCTGTAATTGTCAGTCTCTGGTTAAATGAGGGGAGGCATCATCCTGTCCTAATGTATCTTAAGCTTTGTGGATCTGCAGCTGAACTCTTTTTGTAAATAGATGAAACCCTCATGATGAATGTTCTATGTGGCATTCTTTCGGGAGTAATCTCGTCATCTATCGCCAACCCTACAGACGTCTTAAAGGTAATTATGTAGAGCTTATCTTCTTAATCTTTGTTCTCTCCTGAAGTAAAAACAAAGTCTCCTGATGAATAGAGGATTTGTTTTGTAGCCCTGTTTATTCTCATCTCTTAACTTCTAAAAAATCAGTAACATCATGAATTCTTGTAACCTTCTTTTGGTCCATAGTAATCATTTGTAAGTACGCATGAGGAAGGTGAAGGCTGGGGAGGTAGTTAGATCCACATTTTTCTGAGTGTCGGGGGAGAATAGCTTTGATGCTGTAGTGTTTGTGTGGAAGCCACACTGCATATTTCCTCTGCACTTCTTGGTAGCACTGTTACGCTTGGATATTTCTAGTTCTCAAAATAGGTAAAGATCGATTCAGAGGCAAGTGTTCCAGTGAATGTACTTGTACTGTATGATTCCTTAACAATGTAGAGAGGCTTTGCAAACCTATGTTCCAAGGAAATGGCGTTCTGGCATCAGTCATTTGAAGTGAATTAGTGAAACAATCACTTCTTTAAGAATTTATTAGCTTAATCATAGTCAGTTACTTGAAAGGGTTGATGGTATTTATCTTATAAAACTGGAGCTTGTGACTTATACATCTACTCCTAATAAAAAGGAAGTCAAGAAAATTCTCTTAATGAAAAGGAAGTCAAGAAAATTCTCTATGTTCTTCTGAAACTACTAAAAAGCTTAATCCTTCATAGTGCTAGTATGGTTATGTAGTGGTGTTTCAAACTTAGGCTTGTATTTCAAGTGTGGCTTCAATTAGTTACTTCCTAAAATTGTGTCCACTACCAAGTCACTTGTTGACAACTAGTATTTGGAAGTTACCTTGGCAGGTTCCTAAGGAAGTTCTTATCAATTGACAGAGTTGAAGGCCATGGTTCTCAGTGGCTGAAACATTAAACTTTTTAACTTTTCATTTCAACATGTTCCTGTCAGAACACTGTAAAGGACATCCTGCAGAACCCATCTGCCAGTCTTATCTAAATGGAGCAGTGTACCCATACAGAAATAGAAGTGACTTAATGCAGCTAAGAATTCTACCACATACTTGTTCAAAATTAGCAGCTGCATTTGGATAGTTAAGGCAAAAGATTGCACTATAGTTATGTTAATGTCAGCTCTTGCCTTTATACTCAAAGAGAAATTGACTTTACTACTTGCAATTGTAACTTAATAATTTAATCTACTCTTATTATTTTATTGGTTGTATTTATCTTTTAACTGTATCTTCAAATGAATCTCAGATTAGAATGCAAGCTCAAGGTAGAATGATTCAAGGAGGAATGATGGGCAACTTCATACAGATCTACCAAAAGGAAGGTGCTAAAGGATTATGGAAGGCAAGTTTTTTTTTTAACTGTATCGTACACTTCAACTACACTTCTTTGCTCAATTGAATATCATGTATTCCTACAGTGTTTTCAGCTGGAATATGGAGGATGTAATGTCTGTCACTTGTCCTGACTGCTTCACTGCTGGTGTCTCAGTGCTTTTTGGTGAAGGGTTATAGCCAGCCTTGTGTGTGAGGATTAGCTGCCACTTAGGAGAGGGAAGACAAATGTAGGATTCAATTAGAGTGACTGGCTTTAGGAATAGTTCAACAACCCTCTGCATGACACCTCTCAATCTGTATGCTCTTTCTTAAAACATATGCTAAAGAACATTTGGAAGGAAAGACTGAGCATCCCCTCTAGCTCAGGAATTCTCATATTCAGTCTTACAGGTTGTCTCTTGAGCCAATTATAGTCAATGATTGTATAATAACCGAAGAGCCAAAATGGACAATTGTTTTGAAACAGCTGCAGAATAGGAATGTTTTTCTATTAGTGTGCTTTTCTCACAAAGTGTCTTGATCTCCAGTTTTCTGTTCATCCTCCTTACTTTGTCAGTTTTTCAGCTAGCAGCAAAGTAACACTGGTTTTGAGGTTTTAGCTGACTATTGATGCAAGAATTGAGATGTTAAGCAGAGATAGAAAATAACTCGAAGGATCTGAAGTTGCCATTCTGTGTGGAGAAGTGATTTAGCTGTTATTTCAAATTTGTGTTTTTGGGGCATGTACATCTAAGACTTGTACTAATTAGCCGTATTTGAATTTGCAATGTTCTTAACATACCTGTGGTGTTTTGCTTTGTAGTTGTAAGAGCTTGACCTTCCTAACAGTGCACAAAGGTTGACTTTAAACTTCAACTACATCCTTTCTTTTGCCAGGGAGTATCACTGACAGCACAGAGAGCTGCTATTGTTGTTGGAGTGGAGCTGCCAGTGTACGACCTTACCAAGAAGCATGTAATTATGTCTGGCTATATGGGAGATACAGTATATACTCACTTCCTGTAAGTTTGTATAACTGGTTGTATAGCTCATTATTGATTAGTTCTTGCTGCAGGGGAGATGAGTATTTTGATTTTCCTATCATCTGATGTGTTCATAATTTTTAGTGTAATAGCATTTCAAATGGTAGCATGGAAGCTAACTTTATTTAGCATTTGGATTTAGCTTTCTTTTGAAATATGGAACTTTGTTTTGTGGGTGAATCATTCAGCTGTGCAAATTGAGGTTAGAAGAAATTTACAGTCAAATATTATTCCCTGGGGCATGCACATCTTTTCAAGCATACTGTATGTAAGGGCTGTATACCAAATTTTCAAAATTATGTTTTTATTGTAAATGAAAAGTAACTTTTCACATCCATTAGCTGATTTAATTTTTTCACTAAAAGCATTTAAACAGTCATTATTATTGTATGTTTCCTGGGAAGGGGAAATTCTTGTACCTCTGTGTGGTAGATCAGATTTCATTTATCCCTTCTTTAACTAGTTCCAGTTTTCTTTGTGGATTGGCTGGAGCCCTTGCATCCAACCCAGTTGATGTTGTAAGAACACGCATGATGAATCAGAAAAGCCAACAACATGGGGGACACTCAGCCTATAAGGGCACTTTGGATTGCTTGTTACAGGTAAGTAGTTCATGTATTATCATAAATAGAAACTGCTGCCACCAAGCAATGGTTTTGCTGTAGAGCTCAAAATTGTTCTGTTTTCCCTAATAACTTAGATATGCCTTTTGCTATAGTACTTAAAAGGACTATGCTGTCAGTAAAGCACTCAAACGTGAAAAGTATCTACTGTCTTGACAGAAAGCCAGGAAGCAAGTTAGTGTCTGCTGCAGAACCTTACTTCCTTTGGGTGCTTGGATGAGGAGAGGAAGGCTCTCAGCAGCACTCTCTCTCTTGCTCAACTTTATACTATGTCAGGCTGACAGGAAATTCTAATTTCATAGGTCAGTCTTTGAAGAACAAGATCTTCTGGAACAGATGGCTTTCTATGTTGCTTACTGCATAATGGAAAGCCTAGTACAGCCAGAGGCAAGGCCAGCCTCTGATTTTGAAGTCTGGTATGAGGTGGGACCATAATGGCCTTTTACATGGAGAAGAATGGATAGTAAGCTGTTGCTGTCCAAATGTTGACTGAACAGTCCAAGTTACGCTGTCCAATGAAATTCTTTGAGGTCCATAAAGCAAACTGAAATATTTTGAGGGACTGCCAAATACTAGCTACAGGTTTACATGCAGCAAATTTCAAGGGGCTACCAAATGTGAACTGCACGTTTATATCTAATGAAATGTATTTCTTTGTCCTGTCAGACAATATATTTAAATTAAGGTTACAGGACTAAACCACCCCCTTGTCTGGTACAGTCTTATTAGATGCTGTCTGGATTTCTCACTAAAAATAATTACATAAGTGTGTTCTTGTTCTGTGTTTGTGTTTTTTTTTTGTTTTTTTTTTGTTTTTTTGTTTGTTTTTTTTTTTTTTTTTTTGGTTGTTGTTTTTGTTGTTGTTGTTGTTTTTGTTTTTTTTCCCCAGACATGGAAGAATGAAGGCTTTTTTGCTCTGTATAAAGGGTTTTGGCCAAACTGGTTAAGACTTGGTCCTTGGAATATCATTGTATCCTTTCCACAGGTGTGCAAAACTACTAAGTTAGCCATGCAATAGCAAGTATTGCTTTTTGCAGAATTACTCAGCATGGGAAGTGTCATATCAGCACAGATATTCCCTTTGTTTTATGAATGGAAAATTGTGCCATTGACAGGTTTTTTTTTAGTCAACTGCTTCCAGTCAGATTGAATTTGTGATTCACACAGTCAATACTAAAATATGATCTTGCAAAATAATTTTATGTTCTTCCAATTTCATACCTGTCCATTTCCTTTGTTATGAGCCAAGTTTTAATCAAAGTTGACCAGGTGAATTAGGAATGGGAGCTATTTCCAGAACTAGGGAAACTGTGGGCAGTTACTGATGCAATCTTAGTCTCACAATTTTGGCTTTGATTCAAGAGCCAGCTGATCAGAGCCCTGGGAAGTGGGTTGGTAGAAATGTTTTTTACAATAACCAAACCTCCTTTAGCCCATCAAAGCTAAATGAGTAAAGACTTTAAAAGGCTTTTGCAGTATTGTCCTGCCTACTCAGTCCTGGGTTTAAGATCCTGAGGATGAGGGATGGGAAAGCAATTTGCATCACCAGCCTTAAAGCAAGTTTCATAGTTCTGCCTAGCATTGTGTAAAAAAGTGGCCAACCTGCAGCATGGCATAGGAAGGAACAAGGAGTAGAACACCGTTGCACACAGATGCAGCTGACCTTCAGTAGTGAAGTGACCAGTTTTCACTGCATGAACAGGAAACAGTTTTCCTTAATCAGCTGTGCCAGTTCTTTCTGACATATGAACAGCTGAAGAAATTGGATGCCTGACATTCTGAGAGTACAGAATTTTGTTAATGTACTGTCTGAGTTTAGAGCAATGTAAAAGTTGTCTTAAGTGTTTGCTCTTTATCTGAGCTGCTGGCCAAAGGAAGGGGTGACTGCAAGACTGAGTGAAAAGAACCTGGAAGTGATTCCAAGGCAAACTGGCTCCTGTAACCATGGTTTGTGCACGTGATTGAGTGGATGATGTGCACTGTTTCTCAGACTGAACCAAACATGGTGGAATACCTTCTGTCAACTGTTTCAGTGTTCTTGAATGTAAAGATCTGCAATGCAACTTCGTGCATCTGAGTCTCAAAGCATAGTGTTTTATAAGAGTCAAAGAACAGATTTGTTGTCTTCTGTATTTCCATATATTTCCATAAAGGAAGGGAAAGAAAAATATTTCTGTAAAGGAAAAAAGTATTTCTGTAAGGGAAGATAAGCAGAATTGAGGAGCTGGGCTTTTCCTGCTTCCAGAAATGTATACAATTTGATCATAATAGCTTAAAGCTTCCATTTAACTGGAAGTGTCACAAGACATCTTTGCTGGCTTTCAGGCTGGCAAATTAACTACTGCAGTATAAAATCTGTTTCTGGTTTTGAAGCTTTCCTGTGTTATCCTGAGATATCTGCATAATTTTCTGGGAATAACCCAGCTTCATTAGCAAGTGTGGTTGCTACAGTTGACAGTTTTGCATAGCTTGAAGAAAGTGTTTTTTTTTTTTTTTTTTTTTCTTCCAATGTAAAATTCTTGATTTCAGCATAAGTGATTCTTCAACATATTCATATGGAAATTGCGAATAGGAATGAAGTTCAAACAGGTTCATGCCCATCTGCTGATCTTGCAAAGAAACTTTCTGTCCTTGGAAGAACTATTGGTTACTGGCTGTTTTACACTGAGCAGTCAGGCTCTGTCATGTGGGTGTCTGTGTGACAAGAACCAACCCCTCCAAAAGTGAATCTACTATGAAGACTGCTTTCCTTCTTTAAAAGACACCCAAGTCCAGAACTAGTGAATGCTTTCATATACCAAAGAGGCTCAAGTTGCTGTTACGTGCAAGGAAACACTTGATATAGAAATCAAGCGCAGCTTCTATAAATATTACCTTTAGGATTAAAGGTATATCAAAACTTCAGGCCATTAACTCAACAGTTATATCAAGCTTCTTAAGTGATGTTGTTAAATTCCAGGAAAAAGGAATATATGAGATGCAAGTTGTAGGATGGATCTTCCGTGTTTACAGAGGGCAGCAAAGTAGGAGCTATAGCTTTGGATTTTTGTGGTCTTGTGTTAATCTTTTACACATTTTTCATAGAATCATGCATTCCACTTAAAGAAGTTTCATTGCAGTATCAAAATTACTATAATCACTTAAAATTACTAATTTTGAATTCACAAATAGATTTTTTTTTTTTTAATGCACAAGGCACTTTCTTTTCTAAGGTAAAACATTTTCTATATATAGGGGTATGCTGATGTGCAGTGTTTTCCCTTACAACTGTTTCTGTGCTTTAATAAAAAAAAATTGTAAATATTTTTGTACACTATGTAAGCAAAGTATGTTTTACTTTATTTTCAAGCCTATTAAAAGAATTAAAATGTAAAGCATGATGACGTAGAACTGCTTTCAGTTTTGAAGTTTCAAATACTTCAAGGTGCTTAACAAAGGAAAGCCGTTACTGGAATTGAACTGTTCCATGTCATTGGTTATTTAGCCAAGGCATAGATACTAAAGTTGCTTGTAGTTAAAAGCTTGTGTTCCTGTGACTGGTGGCTGAATAACAGGCACTGACCACAGATTTTTCATTCTTTGGTGTATCTTAAACAGCAAGACCATTTCCCCCTCTGTTACAGAAACTGCTCAATCAGCTTAGTTTTGTGTAGCAACAGAGTAAGTTTATCACTCTTGTAACCAGAATGGGTTTCTTGAGATTGTGTGGTAGGTCAATGTCATGGACTAACTCTGAGGGGGATGATGAATCTGCTAGTTTGGAGTGACAGTAACTGCACTGCATCAGTTCATCTGCAGACGGATAGCTGGACGAGATGGACTGCAATTGACTGCTAAGCCCCAAAGGCACCAAAACAGCGAAACAGTAGCTCAGGATCGCGGCTGAGACTTATGAGACACAGTGCGCCCAGGTGGCCAAAAAGGCCAATGGCATCCCGGCCTGTATCAGCAACAGTGTGGCCAGCAGGGCAGGGCTTGTTTGTCCCCCTGTACTCAGCACTGGTGAAGCTGCATTTCAAGCGCTCTGTCCACTTCTGTTCTGGGCCCCATAGTCTGGGAAGGATATTGGGCGCCTGGAGTGTGTCCAGGGAAGGGCAGTGGAGCTGGTGAAGGGTCTGGAGCACAAATCCTGCGAGGAGGGGCTGGGAGAGCTGGCGGTGTTCAGCCTGGAGAAAAGGAGCCTCAGGAGGGACCTTATCACTTCTAAAACTGCCTGAAAGGAGGCTGTGGCCAGGTGCGGTCGGTCTCTTCTCCCTGGAAACCAGCGACAGAATGAGAGGACAAAGCCTCAAGCTGCACCAGGGGAAATTTCTTCTCAGAAAGGGTCATTAGACATTGGAACGGGCTGCCCAGGGATGATGCACTGGAGTGGAGTCACTGTCCCTGAAGGTTAAAGGAATGACCGGATGTGGCATTCAGTGCCATGGTCTAACTGTCATACTGACGTTCGGTCACAGGTTGGCCTCCACGATCCGAGTCTTTTCCAGTCGACTCTGTGACCCTGTGGATGCACCGGGGGACGTGGGGTTGCTGCCTCCGCCCGCGCTCCTCCCGGCCGCCTGCCCCCTCATGGCGCACTTCTCTGCCCGTGCCCATGACGTCACTGCCACGCGACGCGGCGCGGCGCGCACCGAGCCTCCCCCGGAAGCGCCGCCCCGCTCCCGGCGTTCCGCCCCGCTCCCGGTGCCGCTCCCGGCCCGTCCCGGCCNGGGCGGGAGGAGGGCGGGAGCGGCCGCGGTGCCACGTCGCCAGGCGGACGGGGTGACGGCCCAGACCGGCTGGGCCTGCGGGGCCGCGGCCGCTCCCGGACTTTAGGGGGGCTCAGCAGCGTTTGCGTTCTGGGTCGTGCCCACAGCCGCGCCCCCAGCGTCCCCTCCTCCCTCGGGAGAGCTCGCTTTTCCGGGAGCTTTCCCGAGCAGCCTCTTGCCGCCCGCCCGCCCGGGCTGGCAGGGTCTTTGTAGGCAGTGGTGGGAGTTTTCCCCTGATAATCCACGGGCTTTCTCTGCCTGCCTCGCTGCTTCCCTCAGTCCACCAGCATTTGTCCTCTTGAAGTTGGGAGCTTTAGTCGTGGAGTTAATTTTTGTGGTCCTCTTAAATTGATCCTTTCCAATGCATAGCTGCTGGCGCCAAAGCTATTTCCTGGTACGAATTGCAGGCTCACGAACGAACTGGGGAAAGCCAGGAATAGTGGTAAAAAGCTTAATAATTTGTCAGCACCATAGAGGACATGGTCTCCCACTGTATAAAATTCCAAACTCTGATAAGGTGACTATGGACACTCCTTTGTCTGCAAAGAGAGGTGGAACAGAATGTTTGCATTCATAACTGCACTTTTCAGGAGAGGGTTTGTATTTAAACAGGATTGCGGTGCAAGATACAGTGCCATAAAATCAACAAAGCTTGCTCTCAGCAAGTGTTTGAAAGCTCCGAACTGCAAAAGGGAGAATGTAAAGCAATTCCTTCCCCAAATGTGCCTTTTTCACTTAATCCTTCCTGGTTTCTTTTTTTCTGTGTGAGCTGTATACAAAAAGTAAATATTGGCAGGCATCCAAAGTGATTGTAGAAGGATGTCCTGCTATTAGAGGATGTTACTAAGGATCTAAACCAGCTTTGCAACAAGGCAGGTTCTCTATTTGCCAGTGAGGACAACAGCAAAGCCAAGATATTGAGTTCTTCAGGATAATTGGGATAGTGGTGTCTCAGCTGTCCTGAAACAGCAGGCTCTGATATATTCACCTTTCCCTCGGAATTAGACACAAGAGAAATCCTGGCTCCCCTGCTGGGGTGAACCGTGTTTTGGGGGGCAGGATGGAGAGTTGTGTGGAAGTTGGGCAATGTATGACAATCTGTTTTTTCTCAAATAGCTGAAACTCTGATGGTTCTTTTTTTGTCGGACTAGTATTACTGGGCAGGGAATATTTTACTAAGTGAGTTGTTTTCTAGAGAGATACCAATTTGTAGTTAAGCAGTGTTTTCTGGTTTTACCCTACTGATGTTCTCAGGAAACATACAATTCATCATCATGCAATTAAAGAGGGTTAGTTAAGTGTATATATTAGTTAAGTGTTTATAACAGTATTTTTCTTCCTGAATTAATTTCTTCTATATTGGTTAATTAATGGTGTCTGGTCATATTTAAATACAATTTATCTCAATTTAATTTTTTCCGTGTTTTTCTTGCATAAACAAAATAATTGTGGCTAAAAAATAATTCCTGTTCAGCAGAGCTATTCTTTGTCTTCTTGTATTGAATTTTCCTTGAACATCTGGCAAAAAACCTGACAGTTCCTGTGTGGTGTTTCTAAATGTATGGATGTTATAGTTGTTGGTGTAATGGTTGGACTCAGTGATCTCAGAGGTTTTTTCTAAACTTAATGATTCTGTGATTATCATATTGATAGATAAAATGTCTGTTGCATGTTTTTCTTCAGGAGTAGATGCCTGTAATTTTCTCATCTTACTGCTTTGGGTTGCTTTATAGTTGAGCTGCACATACAAATTCTCAGGGAGTTGTCTGACCAAAGTTTGTGGTGTTTTGTGAGCAGCTTCCCATTGAGGACTTGTGCAGCCTGACGTCCCAGTCACTGCCTGTTCTGCTGACAGCTGCGGTGCCAGAATCCACGGAGGATGTCCTTTTGAAGGGATTTGCAACACTAGGGATGGAGGATGAAAGAATTGAAACAGCACAGCAGGTAAGTGAATGACCTCCAAGATGCAGTAATCTTCAGAGAATTCTATTAGTTTCTGTGTGTCTCGCCTAGCTTTTGGTGGGTCTTCTGGGCTGTTTTCAAGATGCATAAGGGGGAATTTGGGGGGAAAACATCACTGAAGTCTTAGCTCTGAAGTGACAGGTACCTTTTGCATTTGGAGTAGAATCTAATGTGGGAATAAGGCATCCCTTCAGTAAAGTGGTGTTGCTCTTGAAGTAGAAGAACCCCCACTATCTACTGTGATACCCTTATTCTTGTGCAAATAAATCAGATGAAATTCAGTCTTTTTCATTTTAACTCAGAATGGAATATTTCAGTTGGAAGGGACCCACAGTGAGAGATTTGTTTCCTAGATTAGTAACTGAATTCTGAAACAGCTCTGTTTTTAACAAAAGCTCATCTTCATTTCATAGATCATAGATTTGATTTTTTTTAATTGATTGCATGTGGTATCTATATTGTTCACACCATAAAATCTCTTCTAGTTCTTCTCCTGGTTTGCTCAGGTGCAAACACAGATGGATCAAGATGAAGGTGCCAAGTATAGGTATGTGCTCTTCCTCAGTTTTTTTCACTATAAGCAGTTCCACCCCTGAAGGACTTCATCTTGTCCATAAATGTTAGCACATGTTCACATTCATCTGGCGGGGAGTGGGGGAATGTGTTGGAGCAGCTGAAGCTTTCCAAGGCTGTGTGCCTCACTCCCAAAGGCCATTGCCCAAGTGGCAGTTAAAGGGGATGCAGATTTCCTTCTGAACGGCCCAGTATATTTTGACAAATGGAAATTAGTTTTGGCTTACAGACAGGGCTGTAGACAAAGGCAATCTAAGAGCTTTCCTATGATTTTTCAATTGCTGCTGCTCTTGGAATGGCATCCTCTGAGGGTGAGACTGTGTAAGCAGAGGTGGCTGGTGGTCATTTCTGTTCTCACCATTTGGCTCACCAGTGACTATGGTTGTCATTCTGTATCTGCATTCCCTGCATTCCTTGACACTTTGCTCAACTCCAGTTTTGAGTCTTGCCATTCGCATCTGTTTTTGTGTAACTGACTTTCCCATCCGGCTCAGAAGAATCCCTTCCCACTGATTTTGACAGTTACTCCTTGGGAGTCTGAAGTACAGCTGAATGGTTTAGCTAGATCTGCTGGTGGCTTTTAGGGAAACTGGCATGTGTTTTGAGACTTCACAAACTTGCCCTTGGCCACAAAGAAATGCTGCTGTATTCCCTTTTCTGTTTTTCCTCTGCTTTTCTTTGGGCTGTTTCTTTCTCTTTTGCTCTGACATTTGAGGATGTGACTTTTCTTAAAAGCAGAGGGTGAGGCATATACTGATCCCATGATCTGATCATTAAGAACCTAAAAGGAGTAGCAGGCTTACACTTTGTCAGGTGACATGTTCATAATGTTGCACACAGGTGCTGAAGTGTGCCATGGATGCGCAGTGGTTTGTAGGATGGCCAGTATGCTACTGTCTGCAGGAGGCCAAAGGTGCAGGAGGAAAATAAATAAGTTCTTTGCCTGTTGCACATGGATACAGGGAATTGTTTTACTTGCAGCTTTGTAAGTAGTAAAGTAGAACTCAAAAGTTTTAGCTGATATCCAAGAGTAATTAGTTTTTAATATGCTTTTGATAAGCTGAATGCTTGACATAACATTTAGTTATCATTTAGATAACTAAGGCATTGAGCCTTAGACAAATCTGGTGACATTAGGCACTGGATCTATTTCATTTAGGCCTCCCTCATTCCTCACAGTAAGTTTTGAATCGTGTAGATAATTTCAGCTACTTCAGGAGAAAAAAAGTAATTTCTAAATGGAAACTGAAAATTATGTAGAAGAGACCCAAATTGACACCCCTGTTGGGAGCAAGGCAGGTAGAATTTGGCTGCTCACAGAAGTCACTGTGTTTGTGCTGCCCATTTAGACAGTATTCACACTCTCCAGACCAGCTGTGGTGCAAGCTGCTGCTTTCTAGGTAGGCTTGCTATAAGGAATGCCAGGGAAATGGAGTGGCTGTTCCAGACCCTTCAGCTCTGTTATTTCTGAGGTGATGAAACATCTGCTTATATTGTGCACTCTTGCATGATGCAAGTGATCTGTTATTCCTAGGGAGAGAAAAGTGGTGGCAGTGTCCCTGCAGGCAGCTGGATTTGCAAATACAGAAAGGGAAATTTTACTTCTGTTATCTGTTGATTCTCTTTTTTCTAGACAGATGAGGGATTACTTGTCTGGCTTTCAGGAGCAGTGTGATGCTATCTTGAATGATGTGAATAGTGCCCTTCAGCACCTGGAGTCACTGCAAAAACAGTATCTTTTTGTGTCCACAAAGACAGGAACGCTGCATGAGGCCTGTGAACAGCTTTTGAAAGAGCAGGTAATCTTTAGTGGAAAGATTACTGGGAACTCCTAAGACATCTTAAATGAAAGTTTTCTTTTCTTGGGCTGGGAAAACATGTGAGCAGTGGTAACAGTCCATCCATTTGCTTTGGACCTAATTTTTTGGGTGAGTTTCACCTGCAGCTGGGGTGTCAAGCTCTGCAGTAAAATGTTCAGTATGTGTCACTATATGCTTTAATGAAGAAAGCTAGCTGTAACTGATGCCTGACAAGTGCAACTGTGTTGGAATTAATAATTCATATAACTTGCAGAAGTATTTTGAGCAGGTTACTGCAAGATCCCAAAAGCTGGGAGCTTATTTCCCATACACTTTGTTTTTCCTGATGAACTTCTGCAACAGTGATACAATGAACATTTTTTATAGTCAGACTGGATAACAGAGAACTTTTTAAGACTCCAGTCCTGAAATACAGGATTTCTGCTATTCTCCATAATACCGATGGCAGCATTGCTGTTTGTATGTGGTGTTGTCTGTGGGATACTGAAAAACCTGTAGTATATATTATTTTAAATACACTACTGAAAATAATGTGTCAATCTCTGGTAAGAGAGAGCAAGAGAGCACTGTTGTGTTCTGCATCTTTTGTTGTGCTTAATTAGTTTCAAGTTACTTGGAGCTGTTTAACAATGATGTGTGCTGCGAGCTGCAAGGGAAGCTTAATAATTTTATACACATATGTGTGTGTATATATATTTTTTTTAAGCTACTTGGTAGGTTGATGATTTTCTTTCATTTATTGTTTCTTTAATAGTCAGAACTTGTTGACCTGGCTGAAAACATCCAGCAGAAACTTTCTTACTTTAATGAGCTGGAAAACATCAACACTGTAAGTATTATTTCATCGTTAATAGTCTTAGAAAATGGAAGTGTATTGATCTTTTGAACTTAGTCCCCAACAGTAATGTACTTAGGTTCCTTACAATGATGCCTTGTCTTGTTTTCCAAAGAAACTGAATTCCCCTACGCTGTCTGTGAACAGTGAAGGATTCATTCCCATGCTGGCTAAGCTTGATGATTGTATTGCATATATTTCATCACATGTAAGTCATTCTGTATTAATTTTAGTTAAATTGTTGCAACTATGTGTTCATACTTTTTTAATGGTTTCTTTTTCCTATAAAAAGTTTTCTCTGCCAAATACAGGAGGAAGTTAAGGATGGTGCTTTATAAACTTAGGAAATTTTTATTGAATGTACTTATTATTCTGCTTAATTTTTGTAAAATACTGCTTTTAGTTTGTACAAGCTATCTAGTTATATGAGTATTTTAAGTTTTGATAAATTTTTGACTCTTACTATTTCTATTTAAAATGGATTTATTTTCTTTCTTTCAGCCAAATTTTAAAGACTATCCTGTATATTTGACAAAGTTTAAACAATGCCTTTCTAAAGCTATGCACCTTATCAAGACATACACTGTGAATACACTACAGAACCTCACAACCCAGTTAATGAAAAGGGTAAGGTGAATCAGTAAGTGGGAAGTGGAGCTGTACTGAAATGTGTATTATAACATCAAACAGATCTTTTTTTTTGAGAGTGGGATGTGTCAGCAGTTTTTTGTGAAAATAGGTCAGTGCTATGGTGTTTGTGTAGGTTGTCCAATACTGAGCCAAATATGACAAGGACCTAGTGATCCAAAAGATGTAAAATTAATAATAATTAGAAAATGATGGAAATTGAAGAAGGTGAAGTCGGTGAATTGAAGTAGGTGAGCAGTAAGCTAGCAAAGGCCAGGGGTGGATGAAGGACTGTGTTAGAGACACCAGATGGTCAGACAGTTTGCTTTCCTGAACCAGAGTGTGCACTGGAGCTCCAAACTGGCTGTTGGTCTGTTGCCAAATGAGGAAGGTACACAAGAGAAATAGAGGTATGGTGGTGTTTTGTTTTGTAGTTGGATTGCTTTGGAGACAGAGAGAGACTGAAGGGAATACTTGAAAAAAGTATACAGGAGCTAGGTGTTATAGGATAGTAATTGTAAAGTACAACTATGAGCTCATGCCGTGATTATTTCAGTGCTACCTTCCAGTAAGTATTCTTGGGTGCTCTTGGTTATGTAAATGTTCATTTATTCTGCAGTGGTTTGTGTAGCTGCAGATAACAACTGTGCCAGGTTCCTATTAGTTTTGCCAGTATTTCCTGTTTTATTTTAAAATGTTGACAGTGATGCTAGAGTGTCCCAGGGAAGAGACATGCTGTCCCAGGTGTTTACACCCCCTCACTCCAGTGAGATTTAGGCATAAATGTGAGCAAGGAAGTTTTTTGGTCTCATTAAAATGTTGATAGTGTCATGCTGCAATATTCTGGCAGAGCAGAAGGGAGAGGGGAATGTCTCTTCCTACGCACTTTGACTCTTTCTCCAAATAATTGTTGTGTACCTTGTGCTCAGTTCTATTACAGGCAAACTGGGTATCCTGAGGGATAATCAGTGAAATTGAAAGATGCTAGAATTGAGAACTGGCACACCTAAAAGAAGGGAATTTTAGGCAGTGTTCATGGAAACTTCTGAATGGGTACTCCTGGAGCGAAGATCTTGGTTAAATGGCATTGAATGTTTTTTGGGTTTGGTACAAAATTAGGTTTTATTAAAAAAAAAAGGTATCATAGCTTGGTTTGATGCCAATGGATGCTCTGACTGAGCTGAATTTAAACAAAATTGAACATCTCTGGTAATAAGCATATCTAGAGAAAGAAGTGTGTGACCTAATTTCTGGATTTGAATTGCTGCTTAGGAGTTTTAAGTCAGGAAGGATATGTCTTTTATGAGTTGGATGACCTTTTCCTTCCCATGTACATGGGGATTATGTGGATATTTTGTATACTTTGAAACATCAAATGGCTCCTTCTGCTAGAAGTGCAGTACTGGATCAGTGTTTTTCAGTTGTGATTAAGTGCTGAGTTTTCTTATTGCAACAGAGCAAGACTGTCAGGACTGGAAAGGGACTGAGATCTGGATGTTCTTTAGTGGTGCACACATGTGAGTGGAGGTTTTGATGTATGTAGTAGGATGATGGGGTTGGTCACAGGGATGAAAATAGGAGGTGGGCATGGTGGAGTTTTCCTGTCTCCATCATGTTTCTAAAGAAGACCATCTCTTCCCTCTCACTTAAGTAGGGATAAGGAGAAGAAAGCTTGGTGTGTAAGTTGGGTCTCTGCTCTGCTTTGTTAGTACTAGAATTTGTCTAAGTTCAAACTATCTGCCCTGCTGGGCTGGGGAGCTGTAGGGGGAGCTGCCTCAAGATTTTATAATCTGGTTGGAGCTTGAATACAAGCTGAAGCTTAGTTTTTCTGCCTTGGGACCAGCACATAAAAGGGGAATTTGTTC